>JAVQKI010104489.1:0-10375 GCA_036025975.1 Nematalosa erebi
AAGGGCTTAAAATAGTGAAGTTTTTAGGATATTCTTAAAGTTCAAGAGACCTGATGACTGATTTGTGGAAAATGACTTTTTCAAACTTATAAGGACAAAGCAGACATAATTCATTTCAATATCAAGTTGTCTGTTTAACATAACAAAAAATGATTGGCTGATCACTGACTTACAACCTGAAGATTGCTCAGAGGAGTCAAAAACATCATCAATAATGAAAAAAACCCTTTTTTTAATTTAAACATTTATGAAATGTAATAAATAAGCATTACACACAAGCCTGATGCCATGTTTACTAAAACCACCTACATGCAAAGATATTTTTTGTTGATACACTACATTTGTTACGTGTGTACATGTGTATACATGTACATGTCAATCTACCTCTTTTCAATGTTAAAGAACACCTTCGATAATTTATCCACTAGCTGCACCATTTCTCAAGACACATCACTCCAGACAGCACCAAGCACCGAGTCAGCAAAGAACATACATCACTCTAAAACGCTGAAGCCTAAACGATGGACGTGTTCCAGCCTCTGTGGGGTTTGTATGATTCACCTGCTCCACCTGGCTGTGCCAATGTGGGCCCCTTCACTCATCTCTGGCCAAGTCTCTCAGGAGGCTTTCCCGGTACTGCAGGCTGATGTGAAACAGGTGCACCATGTCATGGTCCTTGTGCCCCAGTACCCGGGGTAGGAAGAGAGAGGCCCTCTCGGTGCGCCGCGTTCGGCAACCCCTCCGAGGCCGACCCTTGCCGTTGATGGAGACGTACCACAGCCTCTCGGGGTTTGGTCTGTGCCTGCCGTTGTGGCGGTTCCCACTGCTGCTGCTGCTGCTGCCACTGCCGTTGGCCAGGCTGCTGTTGGTGGTCGCTGAAGGGGCTGTGTGGTACTGCCGAGAGGCGTAGGTATTGTAGCCTAGCTCGTGCATCCTCTCAATGAACTCACACTCCTTGTTGAAGGAATCCTGCAAAAAGTGTCAGGATAAAGTCTCAAAGTCACTCTGCGCTCATTTTATTTGAGAGCACTGAGACTGATTTGTTTCTCATTGCCTGACACACCATGAGTCAGAAAGACTTAGGCTATGATTCATAAACCAAAGAACGCTTTTCTGGTTTATTTCATGCTAAGTTTTCTGTTTACTAATCGAGCATCTCTTTATATAACTCATTACTCATAAGATGCATGTGCAATATTGTGTGAAAACACATCAAGAGCAGTTTCAAAGAGAGCATTCTGCAAGACATGCAATAGAGTAACTGCAATAATTCATAATGACAGATGAGGCAACAGAGATGAAGCAACATGTAGCTTTTTAAATGCATCTCTAAAACAGATTTGAAAAACATGCTCCAAAACACTGATTCAGTTAAGATAGCACAGAAGATACTTACAGAAGCGTATAGTCTTCCCCTGTTGTTCATGGCCAAATATCTTCCTGCAAACAGACCTTTAATTGCAACCACTCCGACATCAACAGCTGTGATCTCCAGAATGCCTGGATGAAATTAAAGTATAGGGTAGACAAGACTATACTATAGAACCACTTGTACTGTAGCCTATACTACTGTACAACATAATGTACAGAAGTAAGCACAGCACAAACAAGTGCAGTGTCACCAGCGACACAAAAATATGTTTTCCAAGAAAAATACTCCCAGAAATCACCCTCCCACAAGCGGATCCTGGACACTAGTTGTACAATTATTTTTACTTTTTACAGTATTTTACTGTTAGTCGAATCAGAGCTTAAATCACATTTTACTGTACTAGAACACAAAGATATGCTAGCTGTTCATTCTACCACATAGTTGCCCAGTCTATACATAACTTTGTTTACAAAAGTAGACTACAAATAGGTGGGACCCTTTGGTGGACTGCCTGTCTTTGATTTACAGTCTCACTTTTGTCCACATTTATAGCAAGGGCTAAAAATTACTGAGCTTTACACCATAAATCAGTCCCGGGGTCAATGATCCGCGGTCCTTTGATGTAACCTCACGCAAGGCACATAAAATGAACTGCGTAAGGTAACTTACTAAAAGGATTATTCTCTTCAAGTGTACCATCTATTTGGCCGTTGGGATGTATTTGTAAGTGATACTTCGTGGCACAGTACAGCTTTCTGCGTCTCGGCGCTCCGCCGAGGTGTTCATAAACGCCGCCACGTCCTCCAGCATCCCTGCGATGTCGCGGCTCGCATGTTTCTCCCCTGTTACAGGATAGTACGGGAGCTTTCTCTGAAGCTACGCACAGAGACTTCGATTTACCGGAATCCAGCAATCCGAGACAGATCACTAGTAAAATTAATAGCATTATGGCATGGCCCGTTGCCGTATTCCTTTCCGTTGAGAAAATGGAATGTTCTCCATTGAAAAGTTTTTGCTCCACCAAGAAAAAAGTAAGTTGTCCAACAGGCATTAACATCAATTCAGTTGGCATCAAGAGATTTTGCGTCGCCCATGCGTCCACTCATGTCTCTAAATAAACTATATCCGCATAACATTTCAAGGAGGAGGCCGTTGAAAGATTCTCATGTACAATGACGTTCAGAAATGAAATAATCGTCCAACAATACCCCGGGTTACATCCATCAGCCACGTAAGGAAGGAAGACAAGGTAGGAGTCTCTCATACGAACTATAAGAATGCAGGCTGGATGAAATTACATAGCACACACACTGGCGTGCGGAAGACCGCATCACTGCTCCAGCAGCCGTGCGAGGGCACCAGTTTCCAAAGGGATCACCATTCTTTGGAGACGGGCGTTGCGCTCTCGGCAGGGAAAAACTTTTAGAGGTCTCACCAATCGCAACACCACATGTTATCAACTAGTCATATTAGTAAGCGAGCCATGTTAATTTGTTGAGAACGATGAAATAACCATTTGACCTAGCCCCCACCATTCTTAATGTCAATCTCACTTTTTTACGGGTTGCCTTTGAAAGGTAAAGTTTTAATTATATATTTTTTAATTAAAAAAAAAATGATATTACAACCTATTGTGATATGATGACCCACAGTGCCAAGGAGACATTATGAAATAACATAATAACAACAGCATAAAAGTATTATGCGCCGTTGATTGGTTTTGCAAGTGAACGTGCAATGTAATTTTGAAAATTGTAAATCTGGAATAATCATAATCGTTACACTGGACAAACTCTTAAGCTTGTAGTGTCTTGAATTCTGTCCTGTGCAGAACTGCTCTTGTCCCTTTCCCTCAGCTGTACACGAACACTAATCCACAGTTAACCTCAAAATGACTTAAGCTGAAATTGTTTCCAGGCTGGCAGCATCATGGTTACAATTTTCATAATTAGCACCATCGTCTAGCTACAAATCTCTCTGGCCTTTGGCATGATGTTAGCGTCTCTACACTAGGATTCATACTGAACATTAAAAAATCCCTTAAATGCACTGGGAGGTGAACAGCTCATAGAATGCAGTGAAACAGCTTGTGTCCTGCTGCTTCAATGTGTTTAGTCTGCACTTTGAACTGTACACCTCTGTTTTTCCTTCCAGAGGCATTATTTGGAGTGATCCCATTTAGGTGCAATCTGGCCACCTGGATGGACCCCTTTTTTGTACTTTATTTTCGCCTGGAGCAACAGTCAGCCTACTGGATATTTACCTCAATTGTTAGTAAGTATCTCAAACTTTTGCTTATCTTCTATTTGCTTTTTAAACTGTTTTTCACACTTAAATAAAAACAATCTAACAGTTTGGATGTATTTATACTCCGCTCATTCATTTCATGTAATTTATGTTGAGTTCTTGGCTTTCTCAGCAGGCAGGGCTTGTTAATCTTTTGCTGCTGCTGTTTGAAAGCAGCAGAGAGGTTTCTCATAAGTCATTAAAATCACAATAAGTGTTTTGAAGTGTTTTGGCATATTCGACTCTGACAGTGCACTGACATTCTCCCAGGGACTTTTTCTCCCCTCAGTCACATCATTGTGTCGCCTCTTTTGTGCCCATTCACCTTGATCACTCTAGCTTGTAACGTACCGGACTAAAAAGAACACATGTATTGTCCATACATGCCACAAAAGTATAAATTCAAAGTCTCATGCTTCATTTGATCTCACCCTCTCATATGTCGGCATTGTGTAATTGTGTTCAGTAACTGAAATAGCCGTTGCAAAGAGAGCAGAGGCATTGCAATATTACAACATGCAAATGAGTCTGGCAGTTGCAGTGGTGGCCTTTGGAGACTGAATGGAAGAAAAATGAAACAAATGACCCAGTGATTCAACCATTTCAATTGAATTTAGACTGGAGAGAGTTGAGAGGGACCTGGGACCTCCCTCCATTTTGTCCATCAGTTGCCCTGTGTCTGTTGAGCTTCTTTCATCTCCCAGACCCATTCTCTCCTTCCCCACCCCCTCTCCCTCTGTGCATATGCATCTATGGGCATATGTCCAATGGTGCTTTCTGGAATCAATAAATTCTAAATAATTTAGAATGGGCACAGTCTTCTCTCCCGGCATTCAGCGTTTATTTCATGATCACACCTGCCACTTTGCCCTAGCATAAAATTGAGAGAACTCCTGCAAAAGAAATAAGTCAAAATTATAATATTCATTTATCAGCAGGCTTCATTTAACAGTAAACTTTCAATAACCTACTTAAATGATATTGGTTTAAATCTGTTATGCTATCTGTAGATAAAACACCCATTACAACAAAAGGAAGGCGCCATTTTTGCAACAAACCACTGTCATGTTGGATTAAATGTGCTATTTGTGCAAAATAGAATATGGAAACGTAAACTAAACCTTACAAAATGTTGAGTTGAAATAAACACATACAGATAAACACATAAACCTTACTAAAAGACTTTTTGCTAATTATATGCAAAGCATTGCTGCTCCTTGTCTGCAATTAAGATCCATCCAGTTTTAGAAGGCATTAATTCACATGGCAGCGCTAACTGCTGCTCGTGTCTGTTCAGGAACATCAACTTCAGCGATGTGCTACAATAAACTCATTCTATTGAAAAACATCTAATTCTGTTTTTTGCCTATATGTTGTTTGGTTGTAAACTATGTAGTCTCATTAAAATTATATTGATCCAGTTGAAGTTTTACAATAATTCTTCCCAAATCATTTCTCATTTTGAAACTACTAAGTTCATCTTAAACTAACATGGGTGAAAAAGCACCCAACCAAAAGAAGCACTGCTGGGCGCAACTTGGCTTAGCCCCAAAGCTGACTTTGACAGGTAGAAGGGCTTGAGTGCTTCCTGCCAGACACGACTTAACCATGTGGTCTTTTTCCAGCTGGACCGCTGAGGGAGAGCACATGGGCCTCCTGTCTGCTCTAAACACAACACCTTGACCTGCATTGTTTGTGCCAAATGTGGTAGACCTTAGGCACACCACATGGAGGCACAAGCAGGGATCGATCTGCCACTCTGTGGTTTTGAGTGTTTCAAAGTTTTAATTTCATATGAGAAGAAATCCTTAAACGGTCAGGCCACCAAAGGGAGATAAACAGCAATAGGATAATAGCAAATGCACTCTGGAAATGTCAACAAGAGTGTTTGGAGTCCTCTGGCAGAGGGCCTGGTGCAGTCATGCTAATCAGGTCAGCTTTGAATATGTTTTGCTGGTGTTCCCCCTCCAGGCTTGTGTTATCCTGCCTTTAATAGACACATCTTGAAATGTGGTCTTGGTAAAAACTGTGGCGCATCCAGAGGGCAGAGTGCATTGTAAACAGTGCTCTTTGAAAAGTTTTTAGCTTAATATGATCTCAGAGCAGGGTCTCAGTCCTCAGCTTCCTGTGGGAACACTCCACAAACTATGTTACGTAAAAAAATACACAGCGTTAGCTTGGACTGGATACTTGTGGTAGCCCACGTCAGTAGGATTATGAATTTCATTTGCCAATGCTGCGTTTTAAGTCTGCATCTGGACATCAGACGTAGCAGTGTGTACACCTTTAGGACTTTTAGCTGGACAGGACAAAAGCTAGCCTCATTCACTATGATTCAGAGTGAGCTAAAATGTCATGGTCGTAAATCATTACTGTGTACTGATGTTGGTGGCGCACATCATCCCATGTGGGCATGTTTGGGGCCCCTGGCTTCGTCATTGAGGGTCAAGAAAGGGGAAGTCAATTAGAGCGTTCGTCATTGTGTTTTTTTGAGCGGGGTTAATACCAAGTTAAACAGGAGCAGCAATCCAGTTGATTCCTCCTGTCTGTGCATGGTTTTGATTGAGATGCCGCTTTCGGTCACTGTTGGCCTCCTCCCTGATTCTGCATGAAATCGGGCGCCGACACGTAATCTCCGTGCCATCCCCACCAAACCAGCGCACACAGGAAGGGAGATACTGGAGATACTCGGAATAAACTCAATAGAATCCATTAGGCGGCGCAAGGGGCAGGAAGGCATCAGTTTTTAATTTCATCATTATTGGAAAAGGATGGCATGTCCTTAGTCCGCTCGAGATGCATTTGGAAGCACCCAACTGTCTGGTGGAGCCCAGGGTGCGTGGCATTAAGCGGAAGGCTACAGCCTCTTGTGAAGCACTCTTACAGGCCTGGCTCAAATGTGTTTCCAGTTAGCGTCTTGGCCACATCTGAGGAGACAGATGCTCCTTGATTGGGTCGCACAGGAGGCCGTAGGCTTGCTCTCTCCCATGCCAGATGTTATTTATTACCTGTTATACAAACAATGCACACATTTTGAAATCCTTCGGAGCCTCACCACCATGCAAGTGCAGGCAACAGGATGGAGAGAGAGAGTCTTCATACCCCCCCCCCCCTCCCTTCTTCTTCCTCCTCATGTGAGCCCCACACACTTTGCCGTGCCCTCGTGGGAGAGTTGCGCTGGAGCTCCACTCCATGCTGGGAAGCGCCACATGCTGTGTAAAACCACATGTTACAATGCTCATGTAATTACATACAATTAATGTTCAACTGGAACAGAAGCCTAAGAATGGCTGAAGGAGGCTCATCTGTCAGGAGAAGAGCCTGAAAAGGGCCCACCATCACACTCTTGCTTAGGGTTTTAAGCAAAAGAAGAGAGCGAGAGAGAGAGAGAGAGAGAGAGAGAGAGAGAGAGCATGGGAGAGAGGGCTCGAGCTAAATGTTTTCACATGGTGCCCAACTATCCCCTTCCAGTTTCTTATCAGCTCCACCGTCTTTAATTTAACCCACATTCACTGATACAGTAACTATTTATAAGTCGTTTGAGTTGTTCACTGCAGATGCTTTAGTTTTCCATGATGACAATATGTTAAAATGTGACTGGTGTTGCTTGTTCTAAAAACGATTAAGTGAGGATAGTAATTGGATTTTTATGTTGCAGGGCTGATTTTGAAAGCTCTCTGTGTAATGTTGTGCTGAAGCCATGGAGAAGATTGTTCCTATTGGTCCTGACCTTTTCTCATCCATTCCTAAAGGGCTAAAGGTACCATTAAAATTGAATACAATTCAGTATTAAGTCTTTATTTCCCACCGTCCTCTACAAACACAAAAACAAACAAATACATTTGCAATGCCAAGATGATTACTGAGGCCTGATAGTATATTGTTCACATATGTCTGCATGTTGGTGGGGAATATATTTTAAATGCCACAGTGCAGTTTCTTCTAGATTGGACACATGTAATGTGTAATTCCTCTTTGTATTTTCTTATTAATAAAGAGAGTAGTGAATGTATCATTAAGGGCTATCAGGCAGTGGTGTGTATACCATCATCACAAAAACATATGTGTGCCTGCACACAAATCCTCTCACACACACACACACACACACACACACACACACACATTGCACACACCCCTCCTGAGTAGATGTAACACAGTCAGTTCCAGCTTCCTCCCAGAAATAGCTCGGGTGGGTGAGTTGACAGCTTCTGAAAGTGCCAGGGGCTCTCGCGTCAGAATTCCGGGTCACACAAAGTGCTAGATTCTTAACATAGACAGACATACATGCACAGTGGGGAACATACTGCCTCCTGAAACATAGGTGTTGTCATAGCATTTAACATGTTTCTTGTTTGTATGGCTAAAATATATAAGTGATAGCTCAAAAGTGATTGCAACCTTAGCATACAGCAACTTCAACAAACTGCAGACATTAGAGGTCTAGTTGCTGTACGAGTCTTTGATATCTGGAATGCCTGTTGTGTCATTGTAGTGTCATTGTCTTGCCCAGAACCCACAGGCATCTCACTGAAATACACATGACACTTAAATAGTTACTGAAGAAACCATAATAGGCTTTAAAAGGTAACGCTAAAATGTTGCAAATAGTGTTTGCAAGAGGTCACAGACACAAATATTGGAAATATATAAAAAACATACTGAACAGGAGAAAGGACAAGGAGCATCCTCAAAGTAGCATTGCCTGAAAGGGAAATGGAGCATGAATATAATGTGTGTCCGCATGAGTGCAAAGGGAATCTCTTTAACAAATGGCATAAGAATGAAAGCGAAAGAAAAACAAAATGTACACTCCTAATAGGACTGCAAGAAGGATACTCTTTCAGGAGCCTGGATGTCTGTTTTCATCTTTATTTTGCCATGCCTAGACAAACTCTGGACATGCTCTTGAATGCCTTTAGACAATGCCACTCATGTCTAAACTCACCGTGTTTAGTGCAGTGAAGACAGTCAAGAAAACAAACATTAGGGGCATCCTAGAAATAAACAGTTTCACTTTCTGTATGTCAGAATCAGTTCCTAAAGTTAACGTTTCACCTCCTATTAAAAAATGCACGAATGTGAACATATTTTTTTTCTTTTAAACTGTGCGCTCATACCTTTCGCACTTAAACTTTTTTTTTCTGTTGGAGTTTCAGAAACTCTACACTCCATAAATAGCTGAATGAAAAAGGAAAATTCATCGATATTGAAAACTGCGGCTTTTAAAAAGTCTCATGGACCGCTTTCAAAACTGGAGTGGATTTTTGAAAGGGCAACCTCGCAACCAGCCGCATCACACAGCCTTAATAGTGGCTAGGAAACTAAAGGACACAATCAGGACAGCAGAGGCCAGTGGACTCAGCCACCCAATCCTAGTTTTCAGTAAGAATTCCTACCGCAGTGTGTTGACTTTAGGAGTGTGGTGTGTACTCGGTTTAAGCTTCCTTTCCATGCCACCATCCAGGAGCAGTACTGACGTTCCCCTCAACATATGGACTAGGAATATTTCATCTGCTCGATGGAACACGATCCACACACACTAGGATCAGCAGCAAGTAGCCCTGAATCCAGACAGCAAGTCTGGATAAGCAACAGATGTTTTCCTTGGCGACCCCCTGAATTGCTTCACAGGCTAAGCATTCAAATAATTATTTGTGATAAATATATTTCAGCATGACATTTTGAAGTGTTTCAGTGCCTCCGAGAGCAACATTAGTCTCCCTGGCTTTGATTAGCTTCCAGTGTTACACTTCACACTTTGTCCATCCCCAAAAATTCCTGAGACTTGTTCAAAAATAGCTACAAAACACCTGCTGTCTGTCAGCACCAAAAATACTCTGACAAATGCGTTAAAGTAATTTTACTTTGCCTCCTGGACATGTTTGTCTCTCTCAAGGCAACATTAGCAAACAGACACAAGAGAAACATATCTTAACGTGATCTGAAGGGTCCGTCCTAAAATCTATGAAAAGAGTGTCCATATCATCACCATAAGAAATCCGTTGTGCCTCTTGTACAGTATCCCAGCAGCACTGTGGAGGGGGCTGCCAGATCTGCAGCCTGGTGTGTAGAGGACAACATTTTTGCACATGAAGAACTTTTCTGGGATTAGTTCTGCACCACAGTCAAAGTCCAAAGTTTCTTCCTATAATGAACCAAACCAGGAGCAGGGAGCTGAAAAGAGAACAAAAGCTCTGCTGGAGGCGCCCCCACCCACTCCCTCCAGACACTTCCAAAGGGTAACTCCTGTCCTTGCCGTTCTGCCCCAGTGACAAGAGCTCTTTGGACCTGCTAACCCCCAGAGGGACGGAGGTGAGCCGGCCTGCCCTGGGCCCCGGGCCCCGGCCCTGTCTGCTCTGTGCAGCCTGCACGGCCCAGGGGAGAGCTAGAGTGTCTGGGAGGAAAGTCTCAGGATGACAGTGATGAGGTTACAGCTATTCTCTTGTCAGTGCTAAAGTCAGTACTTGTGCTTAAAAATGCTGAAAGTGATTTACACTCACAATTCCACTGATTTACAGTGATAGCTATTAAGTGCTATTGAGGCAGAGGTAATGTAAGACATAGGAGATCATGCTTTGCGCATCATTAGCTGCTGAATTTAATTCATGTAATTTCATTGGTGATTGGTAATTGAATGCTAATGTGATACATTGCAGAAGTAGTTTATACAGTAGAAGTCAAACAGGCAATATACTATAGGCTACTGCAATTCACCTG
>JAVQKI010104512.1:0-10133 GCA_036025975.1 Nematalosa erebi
TCTCTCTCTCTCTCTCTCTCTCTCTCTCTCTCTCTCTCTCTCACACACACACACACACACACACACACACACACACACACACACACACACACACACACACACACACACACACACACACATGTGATACAGATCGTTCCTAAGGCTCAGGTGAGGCAGAAGGTGGGATAGATTTTCTCAGCGCAATTAGTCCACATGTGGTCCGGCCGGCATAATGCTGATTTTGAAAACCGGCTCCCACACAGCGAGAGGACGTTTAAGGGCAGGGAATATAATGCCCATGCTGTTTATAATTCTCAGTGTCTGTCGGTTGCATTACGAAAGGAGAGGTAATAGCATATATTTATGGTGCAGCAGAAATTGGGCTACTCTAGCTACTCTATGCGGGCATTATTATTACAAACTCTTGAAGCTGTAGAGCAATAGTGAAGCCAGAGTGAATATGTAGTAAAAAGCTAAAATATGGAGAAAGTTTGTGTTGAGGAAATTGATACCATGCGCACGTGAGCAAGTGTGCGTGCGTGCGTGTGTGTGTTTGTCTAGCCGCCTCATCTCTGTCACACACCGGTATAAAATTCAGGAGCAAGATGAGAATGGCAATGAAAGGGGAGTGCGGTGTGTAGAGCACCTCGGGTGATGGGCGTGACGGCCGGTGCAGCGTGTCAGACCTCCAACCTTTCCAAACCCACCAAACAGACAGATGGGGTGAGAGGGGGGGCTAGAGGAAGCAATGTGATGGCAGTGGCTCCGCTCTGTCTCTGGCCCACTGGTGAAGCGCTGTTCAGCAGGCTGATTTAAGAGTGCTGCTGTTTGACTTCTTGCTGCCAGCAGGCAGTGGCTGTCACAGGCAAGGTTGGCATGTGCCCGTGTGTGTGTGCTGTTCTCCACTGGCATTTGCCATGCACGCAAGACAGTGGCACCACTCACACACACACACATACACACAAACACACACACCCCCACACACACACACACACACACACACACACACACACACACACACTCTCTCATACATACCACTCCTCTCCTTGCACTGGTGAAAAAACTCATTCACTCTGAATAATTGCTACTCTCTTTTCTACTCTTCTCTGTCCTCTCCACTCCGCTCTTTCATCCCTTTTTATCATGTCTCCTCTCTTCTCTGCTTGTCTTTTCTCTACTCCTACCCCCTCCCCCTGAACTCCTCTCTCTTCTATTCATTTCACTTCACTTCACTTCACTTCACTTCAATTCAATTCAATTCAATTCAATTCAGTTCAGTTCAATTCACTTCACTTCACTTCACTTCACTTCACTTCACTCTACTTTCTTTTCTCCTCTCTCCTCTTCCATCTCTTCTTCTATTTTTGTGTTAGTCTCTGTCCCTTTATTTCTTCTCTCAGCTTCGTCCTGTCCATGCTGGTGTGGTTGTTGGAGTCAGCCAGGGGATGCTGTTATGAGGTCCGAGAGATGACTGATCTAATGAGAATGAGGATATTATGACCTGAGTCGCTCTTGTGTTTTGGCTCAGAGCCGTCAGCTGCATAAATCCTCTCTCTCTTTCCAGACAGTGATTAACTCCCAAAGATTCTGCGTTCTGTGCTCTTGTAAAATTAACGAGCTCAACCAAGCTTTTTTTTAGTTTTTTTTTTTTTTTCCTCACAGTTGCCCCAAAGCTTTTGGGGGCAGGTCAAAACTCCCATCACAGACTAGAAAAAAAGCCTAGCTTGAGCTGACAAGGATTTTTAATTAAAAAGCGTCATCTGCTCAGTGTTACTCACGGCATGAAGTCCTAGAGAGCTGCCAGATTTCGGTTCATTATTGTTATGGTTTCCGAGTAAATCGGGAGAGATTGTTGCTCTTTTACAACTGAGATGAAACAGGCTTTGGACAGACTGAAGGGGATTGCATGCAATCAAAGTGCTTAGAGTGTGATGACCCATGGTATTTTCAATGATGACTGTGAAAGTTGCCAGAGAAGACAACTTTGCAACTGTGCACTTGCTCTTGGAAACATATGCATGCACAAGTTGCATCATCATATTCAGGTCAGATACAGAGCAGCTCATACTCTGGCTTTTTATTCACCTATGCAAGAGGGAGGATTGTTCGCACAGACTTGCAGTGGTGTCAGTCTGCTTCAGCAGTTGTGCGTCTGCTCACATGGTCATACCAGTGCTGGTGTCATCCAGGTCGTTTGGGCAGAACAGGGTTAGTCAGTATAGTGAATGGTGGGTCAAAATCTTGTGTGCCCTTCAAGCTTAGTCTGTTTACCTGAGCCTTAAATAGGCAGGGAAACACAAGCCCTCACTAAACACACTAGTCCAGCATGATGGGTGTCTTACAGAGGTTTGTTTGTGGGCACACATACATAGGCAAGTTCAAGCTCGTTCAGGCGTCTGTGAGTTGTGCCATTGCAAGTTTCTCACAGTGCGTACGTGTGTGTGTGTGTGTGTGTGTGTGTGTGTGTGTGTGTATGTGTCTGTTATTTGTCTTTCTAGATCCCCCTGTGTGTGCCAACAGGAGTGCAAACGAGAAAAGGAGTCCAGCACAGAGAAGACTGCCCTCTGTTGTCTGTACAGAAGAACTCTTGGAGACTCACACTTATACACACAAAAACACACACACACACAAATACATACACACACACGGTCACACTCTCTCTTACTCACACACTCCATAATGACCCACGCTGCTTCAATGCCCATGCTGCTCACCCTGGCCCTCCTGGCACTGGCTGCCAGGCAGTCAGCTGCCCTTTTCCTGCCCAACTCCCCGGAGCTGCAGCAACTGCTGAGCCGCTACCAGCAGGAGGCCGACTGGAACGGCACTGCCAATGCCGACACGGATGCCCAGCCTCACGTGCGCCAGCGTCGTGCCATCCCCTGGTCTGACCGTGAGGAGATCCTCAAACTGCACAACAAGCTGCGTGGTGGCGTCTACCCCACCGCCTCCAACATGGAATACATGGTGAGTATGAGCGAGGGTCCCAATGGCAATTAGATACCAATGTTAGTTTTGTATTCGCTTTGCCTTTGGAAATGTGGTTCATGTCCAAGCTTAAGATTATGGACAGGCAGTGGTGTTGCTGCATTGGAATGTAAACTGAAGTGGTGATGTAGTTTATAATGCGTTATGCTGTGGCAGGGGGCAGTGGTGGTGCGACGAGCACATTAGCCAGACCCACGCTCTTGACTGGGCTGGTATGCATCATAGACAAGGGAGCATGGCGAGAGCCTTAATCAGCTGACAAATTAGACCCCAAATACCAAGTGTCGGGCCAATCAGTTCCCTCCTCATAGGTTTATTTAGTGTTGAGTTGCACTGAGAGGCCTCTTGGATGTGAAAACCTAAGCTTATGGAAAGACTGGCAAGCGATTCAAGCCAGGAGTCCCAGCTAATAGTGGAATCCACTTGTTGACCATGGCACTGGAAGTCCTCATTGTTTGAGGAAGGTGCTGAGCCGGTGAGCTGCGTCGAGCCGCGGTGCTCCACTCGGCTCCATGTGCCGCTGCCTGCCTCCAGTCTGGACGAGGCTCCCGTCACCCTTATTGGAGATGCCATAAATCTTGGCGGAGCTGTTTATTGGCCGCCCTCGGCCCTCGCTCAGCCCCTGTGGCTTAATTGGAAGGGACGTGTTGATTTTACTGGAGTAATCCTCTTTTTGGAAAAGATGAACTCACCGCGGAGCGCGGTGGCCGAGGCCAGCTCACTGAGGTGCTCTTTTCACGGCAGAGATAATTACGCTCAGTCTAAGCTACCTGCTGAGCCCGCCAGACACAGCGCGCCAGTGCCAGGGACAGCCCAGGGCTGAGGGCACAGTGGGCACACAAAGAGGGTGGGGGCCTGGGGCCCAGGAGGGGGGTGAGGGGAGTTGGGGAATGGGGGACTGAATAGAGCAGTGTGAGCCCATGGTTACACAGGAGAAGAATGAGGAGGTGAATTTGGCCTGGGCTCGTCAAATTTATGCATGCCATTTGAGGTGTTTGGAGTCCATATTACACAATATTTTAAAGAAACCAGAGGCAAAAAACACCTCTAAATGCCTCGTTGGTTTTCACAGTATAGCCTACTGTCAAGGATTTGGTTGGACATAGTTATTGCTGAATGAGATGCCAGCCACAAATTAATGAGTGAATATTTGATGTGTCTGGGTGTCGGGCCCAGTGTGGTTTTTTGTAGGGAAGAGAAATACAGTAGCCACATGCTCAGATTCTTCCAGCATCCAGTTGAGGCCAGCAAAGCCTCAGGGAACAAGCAAGGGTTTCAACATGAGGCCTGGACCAACTCTCTGCACCTCTGGAGAGAAGAGAGGAAACCTGTGTGTGTGTGTGTATGTGTGTGTTCAGAAAAGTGGAAGAGAGAGAAGTGTAGAAACTAGGATGTGTGTGAGTGCGTTAATGAATGTGTCTGTGTGGGTGTCGTTTGTGGAAGCGTGGAGAGGCTAACCACTGGGGTTCTGGAAATTTACTGAGTCAAGAGAAGCTCTTGTGTGTTCCCTCCCCCGAGTGTGTATACGTATACGTGTATTTCCAATCTGTGTGTATGTGTGTCTGTGAGGGAGGGAGAGAGGGAAGGAGTGACTGGAAGAGACAGAGCCAGACTCTCCCTTCTTCCCGTCCTCCTCCTTTCCACAGGTGGAGAGAAAAAATCGCACAGGCGGGAAACGTGTCTAACTTAACTGTGATAGCTGTGGATTTGTAGTGGAGGGCAGCCAGCCTCTGAAGTGCAATGCCGGCCGCCGGCCGGTGTTTTACTTGCGTTTCAAATGCCATGTTCTGAGATCAGTTGTTAAAGGAATTGTGCAGAGCTCTGCAGAGCTTTTCCATGTGGCAGGGCTGTGTGGTAATTTGAAGCCTGTCTTATGTGCTGTCTCATAAAAAATCCCCATTAAATAAAGGCGTGGGTGTGCATTGTCTCGTGAAGCTGAGACAGAAGGCGCTGGTATGCAGAGGTCAGCAGTAGAGAGCTGCAGATGAGTCACAGGTTTCTGCATGCTCCTGTGTTTGTCTGCCGGCTTTGGGGAAGCTCCTCTGACACTTTCTGTGTGTGTGTGTGTGTGTGTGTGTGTGTGTGTGTGTGTGTGTGTGTGTGTGTGTGTGTGTGATTGTGTATGTGTGCGTGTGTTCGTGTGTGTATGCAGGTATGGGATGACCAGCTGGAGCGATCAGCCACTCATTGGGCAGAGCAGTGCATATGGGACCATGGGCCCCATGATCTTCTCATGTCTATTGGACAGAACCTGGCAGTGCACTGGGGCAGGTGAGTCATACTGTATACATGATGTCTGTCTTTATTCTTTAATATATGCACATCTGATACTGTATATGTACCACTGTAAATTTTTCAATTCATTTCCAAACTAATTCAGATAGTACAAAAAATACCAAGACATATGAACAGTACAACTACTTATCTACGTGATCTGATGTTCTGGTGATCTGATTACATTTTTATCCAGTACAGACTACATACTATGACTGTATCATCTGCATTGTCATCATCATGCACTATCAGATGTGCAGCATAGGATGGTACTGTTTAGATCCATTGTTCCTCCACCGCTGGTTGTGGGCCTTACAGCCTTAGGCTTGTGAATCCACCCCCTCTACTGTACATCCTTCACTCTTTTTGAAATAGAGTCTTCTCCAATTCCCCCCTCTGCCCCATTCCTCCTTACACACATATTCCACCATTACTCAGGGCCCAGATACTTATTGAACAGCAAGGACAGTGCTTGGAGAGGGAACGGTGTTTACAGTACGATACCTATTATGCAACCACTCAGAGAGAGTGAGTGTGTGTTTGTGTGTGTGTGTGTGTTTGTGTGTTGTGCAACGGTGTGAGAGGGGGGTCTGTCTTCTGTATGGTAGACTCTTCTAGGGCACACTGCTACATTGTCTGCCTGCTACTGTGTGTCCACCCTCACAGCAGGTGACTTTCCAGGAATCCATTCTCCTTCCCCAGTTGGTCCCCAACCTCCATCTTTCTCTCTCTCTCTTTTCTCTCCCTTTCCCTATCTCTGTCCTTCCTCTCCCTCCCTCCATCTTTCCATCCTGGCAAATCAGTTGATACTCATCCAAGTTCTTCCCTCTCATCTCTACCCATCTGTGTCCCTCAGCTCCATATAAAGGCATGTTGCTGCACTGCTGCCTGGGCGATTTGTCAGGGGGAGTGTGGGCTTGTTTGGGTTTGCTTGTTTTACGCAGGACGGTACAGGAACTCCTCTGGTGTGTGTGTTTGTGTGGAAAGGGTGGGGGGGGGGGGGTTGGATGGAAGATGTTGCACTAAAAGGGAATCAGTAAAGTCAGCGCACACATAAAGATGCCATGTTAGATTTCATCCCAGTATGGTCCTGCATCCGCTCACTTGCTCTCTCCACCACAGCGGCATCTCTGAACCCGATGCTCATCTTTCTCTTGTCCTCTGTGTCATTTTTCCAATCTGCTTCCATAGGTACCGCTCTCCAGCCTACCACGTGCAGGCCTGGTACGACGAGGTGAAGGACTACACCTACCCCTACCCTCACGAGTGTAACCCCTGGTGCCCTGATCGCTGCTCTGGCCCCATGTGCACCCACTACACCCAGGTAACTTATTCATCATTTAGCTGTCACACTCATCCAGGGATGGGTCTCTACTGGGGTTAAGTGCTTTGCTCTGGGGCACAATGGTAGCAGCCTAAGAAATTCACAACTTTCTAGTGTTGATGTTGAAGCACAGATGCTGGGCAGCTAAGCGGGTCAACAGAACCAGTGCTGATCTCTACAGAACTGCTGCTTGGGGGAAAAAATCAAAACAATAGAGCCATTTTGAAATCAGTTTCCACTTAAGGCTGCACATATCATACTTATTTTGACAACAACTCCACTTTGGCCTCTTAGCGCATAAGGCTAATGTGTTTATTTGCTTGTCTGGTTGGCAAACACTTTTGCTTCCTCCGCCTCATCTGAGTTTGATATGTAGCACGTGTGACCTGCATACGTGCCCATTCAGGTATGTGCAGAGTTGTCAAAAACAACATGTGTGGTGCAGCTCATGCAACTGTACCCAATTTAACAGAGGCTGAGCCCTTTTCACAAGCGCACATAAACACATGAAACAAGTTCCAAAGGAAAGGTTGAACCTTTTTGGTCAGATCACGTCATCATTCTTCCATCTTTCTCTTTACTTGTTTTTTTCCTTTCTCTCTCTCTCTCTCTCAAGGAGAAAGGAGAGAGAGAGAGAGAAAGAGGGGGAAGACTAGGATGGAGGAGTGTAGGGCTGGCCTCCTGTCTCTTCAGACTTTACTTTGTAGCAGGGATGGGTTTGTGAAAACACTTGCCCTCCCCTCTCTCCAATTCCAACTCACTCTCTGAAAATCAGGTCACAAGCATCTGGAAGCCGTTCCCAGACTCGTGGATCACTTTCCTGTTTGACCTGGATTCCTTTGAAGGTTCCGGAACGTGGGGAACCACGCCAAGTCCATGCACCCGTTCCCCCTGTTGCAGCCCCTCAGATGCAAACAAAAGGATAGCGTCCTAAAGAATACGATGGTCCTGCGTTCAGGATCTCCCCAAGAGTAGCTATTTAAGTAATAAGCCACTCGAGTCCGTGGGTTTGCGCTGGATTTAGAACAGCTAAGGTGCGTTGTTTGGCACGATGCGAAGCGGAGTGCCATTAAACCCACTTAGCTGTTATAAATCCAGCGGAAACCCACGGACTCGAGTGGCTTATTGCTTTTCTAAAACAAATCTTTAATAACATTTCATTGCAGCCAATGCAGCCACACAAATTTAAAAAATTAAGATAGTGTGTTAATAACTGACCATTCTTCCACCAAAACACATAGTTCCTTTGGGGAAGTAGTTGCTGGGCAACACAATGCTAAAGACATGCAGAATAAAAATTAAAGAGGCAAATCTGTGTGTTTGTGCTGGATTTACAATGGCTTGGAATGGGATTCACCCAATCACGATCAAGGAACCAACCAAGTAGTTTTAGAAGAGACCCAGAGGGACCAATATTATATATTCCTTTGGGCTGCATCAGGCCTAGAAGTGACTGTGAGAGAGAGAGTGGTGGCAGGGACCATTGGCTTTGCTGAATCATTGTCTCTCAGTCATCACCCTCAGTGGCCTCTCCTTGGCTCGAGAGGGGGAAGTACATTCCTGAGGCAGGGAGAGAGAAGGGAGGAGGAGGTGAAGGGGGGAAAAAAAATCTTTCAGACATGTCTGTGTGGCTGGATGCAAACCCACTATGCGGTATGTGTACGTTTATGCGTGTGAGAGAGAAAGAGAGAAGGGAAGGGGAGGGAGAAAGAGAAAGAATGGGCTGAGTAAGCATTTCTCATTCATTTTTTGGAGTTTGGAGTTGGCTGGCTCACTGAAATGGCCTACCCCTTGTGAACCCTCTGCATTTCCATTAGCATTTAGAAGGGGGAACAGCTCAAAAGTCAAAGAAGAGTAGGAGAACTAAGGCTGCTTTATTTAAGTGGCCTGCCCAGTGGCGGATCATAAGACACATCGCAGACATATACAGGAAACAAGCTGCTCTCTGTGTGATATTTGAAGTCCATGTCCTTCCTGTGGCTGCAGGGGCACAGCGGAAAGGGCCCTCTTGGCTCTCCGTCAGGACCCCGGGGGGTCATCATGCTGCCTGTGGTGGGAAACATGTCCTGACACCACAGAATTTCAGACCTGAGAGGGGTGTAAGAAAGGGGATGGAGAGAGAGAGAGAGAGATGGAGAGAGGGAGGTAGGAATGGGGATAAACAGATGGATGTAATGATGGATGGAGAAAGCTAGAAAAACAGAACGATGGAGAGAGAGAAGAGCAAGTTGTGGGGACAGAGGAGGGTTTTTGGCTACTGTTTGTGCTTGTTTTAAAAGCCTCCCCCCATTAGAACTGTTGAGACTCTCTGCCTGCTCATGCCAATCGTCAAAGACAAACACTCCCATTTCATCAGTCCCCCTCCCACAGCTTCCCCTCCACATCCGTAAACTGTGAACAGAAGTGTTCCTGCTCAACTGAGTGCATGTTTGAGTGGATCAAGGGTTAAAAATAATTTAAAACATGCACATAATGAATATGTGAATGTCTCAATACATAAAAATAAAACTATACTTACTCGACGTGTAAAGCATTAGCTAAAATAAATGATGATAACAACCGTTTTGTAATGTCAATGCTAATTGCTGTGTGTGTGTGTTTGTGTGTTTGTGTGTGTGTAGCTGGTCTGGGCAACTACAAGTCGAGTGGGCTGTGCTGTGCACGTGTGTCCCCGGATGAACGTGTGGGGGGAGATTTGGGAGAACGCTGTCTACCTCGTGTGCAACTACTCCCCCAAGTAAGTGCCCTTTCTCTTTCACACCGTGTGCACTGACCTTAGCCCACATCTCCACCGTCCCTCCCCGTGCTAAAGGCTTCTCCAATGGAAGTATTTATCTCACAGCTAGCCTTCCATGACACATTGAGAGCCTACCATTTTTCCAGCCACAGGGAAAATAATCAAGGTGAAGGAAAGAAAAACAAAGGGCTGCCCTGCCTCTTCTTTTCCAGATGTTTCTGATGATTTAATTGCCAGTGGGATGATGGAGGGGTGGAGATGGGGGAGGGATGTTCAACCACTGGGCTCCAGAGAGGTGGGAACGATGTGATAGTGGTTGAGAGAGAACTGATACCACTCTCTCCCTTTCATGCTCTTGCTTTAGGGGCAACTGGATCGGAGAGGCTCCCTACCAACATGGCCGCCCTTGCTCGCAGTGCCCTCCCAGCTATGGAGGAGGATGCAGGGACAACCTCTGCTATAAGGGTGAGCATAGAGCAGTCCATCAGAGCTGGTGCTAAATGTACTGTGATAGGACCATGTCATGATAGGACTTTCTATCAGAGTGTAATATGATAATTGTAATCAAGCAGTGTAGTATTATAACAAAGATCATTGAATACTGACCAAGATAGAGCAACATAATACGTTATAGTGGGAGCGAACGTGAACGGTTCCGGTCTGCATAAGTAAGTACGTCACTATATAAACTTTTCAATGATCTTTTGTATCAGCCTATGAGGGCTCGATTTAGGTCTGCATAAAGGGAGATTTCCCCCCCTCCCCCTTGCGAAAATAGAACACGGAACTTAACGAACGTTTGCACCTCTCGCTCCGCTTTTACCCTCTCTG
>JAVQKI010104739.1:0-12898 GCA_036025975.1 Nematalosa erebi
AGATGTAATGCCTTAATGCTTAAGTGGCTTTGAAAATTGATGCCAAGATGTCTAAACACAAATTCCTCTTAACGTAATACGGAAGGAAAATTAACTCAACATTAAATTTTATGCAAACCCTGGCAGGTATAACAGTAATTAGCTGATTTAATAAATAAGAGACCATCTTTGAAGTGTTTTAAAGGCACCTGGGTTTGTAGTGTAACACAATATCGTGGATGTTTGTGTAGGCGCCACAGCGGTCATGTATTTCAAGCCACTTCACTTCTGTGTTGCATTGACAGAAAACTGAAAGCAACTGTAGTCTTTCTTAAATGTAGTCTACAACCAGTCTCTTTGTTTTCCCTCAGACAAGCCTCTCGTTCCCGCAGTCGTTCGGTGAGTAAGAAGGCCAAGACCAAGAGCCGTCACGAGGATGAGGATCGGAGTAACGGCGACCACAAGGGCCGCAGCAAGAGTCGCAGCCGGAGCAGGAGCCGGGGAAGTCACAGCCGGAGCCCCAAGAGCAAGCGCAGTAAGAAGGAGAGCAAGAAGAGCCGCAAGGACAAGTCCCGGTCCCGTTCACGCTCCCGGTCACGGTCCCGACAGCGATCCGCCTCCCGGTCACGATCCCGCTCCGCCGACAAGGAGCGATCCAGGAAGTCCAATTCGAAGAGTCGAGATGCACCCAAGAGCGATGATGAGGGAGGCCCGGCAGCAGGGGTGAAGGCGGATAGAGGGTCGCACTCAAGGTCACGCTCTCGCTCCCGCTCGCGTTCACGTTCCAGATCACGCTCACGCTCGGCCTCAGCGGGCAACGCACGGGCAAAGTCCAAGTCCAAGTCCAAATCCCTGTCTCCTTCCCCAGCAAAGGCCAGATCTCGCTCTGAGTCCCGCTCAAAATCCCGTTCCCGTTCAAGGTCCCGATCACGATCGCAATCCTGAACCTCGTACCCCTCTGTGACCCTATGCCCTTGACCCAGCCCCCAGAGTCACCTTTTACTTTTATTTTTTGGTCAATAGTTGTAGGAAGAACGGCTCAGGCTCAACCTGTGTCAAATACACGAACGCATACAGACACACACACACACACACACACACATACACACACACACAGAGCAGCAGTACATGCTTCATCCAGTTTATTTCTCCTTTTTCTATCATTAAAAATGTCTTCTCCAAGGTAGTATTGTCTCTCAAAGTGTTTGTAAAATATTCAGTCAATTTGGTATGACATGGCAGGGATAATTTTTTTTATAAGGACACATGTCTGAAAAAGGTTGTCTTGAGTGAACCTCATTTGGGAGTGGTGTTTTGTTGTTTTATTATGTTGCATTCTACCATGGTGGAATAAAAATCTTTTACCAGTTACTTTAAGGCATTTATTAAAATTTGATTGATGTGTTTCAAAGATTGTGTTTGTTGTTTTTAACATGTTGATTGGCCGTAATGAAGTTCGGCCGCCAGGCGTCGCTAAATGTAATATAGAGCTATAGGAGTAACGCTAGCAGACAGGTAGTCGTAGCCTTACTAGAGGGATGCTGAGGTAAAGTTAGACATTCACGGGGTTTTGGTACATGATGCCCATTGATTGTATAACAGTAAGTACGTCCAGGGTAAGTTTAGCATTTTAAAATCTGCAGTCTTTTGGCAATGTGATAAAGGCTGCTTTGGAATTTCACCTTCAAAGTGTCATTGAGAACCATAAAGTCATCGTGTGATTATAAAATGGTTGTTTGCCTCTTTCTCTAGTAAATTAACTGAATAATGTAAAGCCGATTATTAATTTTTATTGCCTGCTAGGCTTCGCGCATAGTCTGCGCAAGAAAAATAAGTTGGGTGCTGTAAATGAGGACCACGGCAAAACGAAATTTCCATCGTTTGAGAAATTAATGGAAATGAATGTTGTCGAGAATGAGGGAGGCGCTCGCACTCTTTCATTACATTGTGGGGAGAGGTGGTCCTAACTCCCTACATTAGCCTAGGTTGGGCGGGAGCGGATTTGAAGTCCTGTGACTCCTGACAATGCATCGATCCCAGTTTTTTTCCCCAAGTGCGAAGGGTTTTGCCACTTGCTAAATGCTGACATTTAAACCAGACTAAGGAGGGATTGCAGCATGTTAGTGGCTTTTTCTGGATCATGGTTCATGCTCCGTTTTGGATACACTGCCAAACTAGAGGTCCAACTGGCAAAGCTACTATAGGAGCGGATTTCATGCGCGGTCTCATGAGAGCAGAGGTCCCCGTAACCTGCGCGTCGAGACCATGAGGATCGAAGCAATACATCGCACCTTTACAGAGGCAAGTAACTTTACGGACTAAATGGGGTATAATTTAATGTAATCGAAACCAGACAGATGACAAATACTACAGTTGCCTTTGAGGGACTAGAAAGGGGGGGGACTTCGACACTGACAAATGACCTGTGCTGGTCAGAGAGGTACAATCATAAGGATGTTAATTGGATTTTAAATGTTCAAACTTTGCATTAGTCTAATTGTTGCATGGTTTGCCCGATAACAAAGGAAGATGTTGACTCTGACTAAGGATGAACCGTGTGTCAAAATATTTCTGGCACACGTTTTTTTTTTACGGCAACAATTCATCAGTGCTCCATGGCAGATTGATAGGATACATCATGGACTAATGTCAAGTTTACATCGGCATATAACAGAGAAATTGCGTAGTATGTTTCTTTGGTAGCAGCAAATTTGGGTACATCTTAGAGGGTTGGCAGGTAAGTTTTTGCACGAATTTCGTTTAAAATGTTCACAAAGGTTTGCATTCAACACATGTTAACAGGTTAGGATCGATTTCGTAGCTATGAATGTTTAGAAATGCATTATTTTCATTGCGTAAATGCAAGATCCAGGATGTTATAGAGCTGTCGTATACCATGTAACAGATTGCTTAAGTGAAGATTATTAGTTATCTGAAGCTGTCTGTGATTATCAGCGATGACATACCGGTTGAGAAGCGGGAATGCGGTGGTTATCGTGCACAGAGCCGTCTGGCTTTGTCGCGGAGAGCTCGCCAGAACTCTGATTTTTTGCCCTGCGACGCCAAGCTGTACGCGGGGCAGCAACTGCAGAATATAGCCCAGTGTTTGCACGACTTCCCCTGAGAAATAACTTATGTGGGTAAACAAATCAAGTCAGTCACGTGCCCAGAATGGAATGTATAGCCCCAGCACTACGGTAAATTAAAATGGGAAGAATGGCTGCTGGCAGTTTAGAGATTGTTGCATGAACGCATGAACAAATTGTCCTCTCACCAATGGCTTTACTGCTTCTCCCAAAACTGATCCAGTTATGTGAAATAATGTAGGCCTATAGGCTACTGGTAGCTGTCTTGAGTCTGTGCAAGTAAAAGACCAAATGTGAATTGAATTTAAAATGGTTAGATCTGGAGTATCTGTTATGATTGGCAATAGTTCTTTGGCCTTGGCTACCGGTGATAGTTGTCACTTCACTTTCGTAGTTTTCGCTATATTTATTAACACAGTTAGATGATAAACATACAATACGCCAGTAAGGAGTAAAAGCATGTGTCATAAGCAGCCTGAAATAGCCTGTGGCTTCCTTGATGTGTAATGTAAGATGTGCTGATTTGAATACTTCACAAGTTGGTTTTGTTGACGTCATGCTCGTTGTTTATGCACCAAAACCACACACAACGATCATTTTTTATTATGCTTTAGGCATTTATTCATCTACAAGAAGCACTCTCATTGGCTACAGTGTTTTATAATAGACGTTAATGCATATGTTTGATGAAGGCTTCATATTTTTGTATGGGCAGAATTGCTGGACAGGACATGAAATCGGATTTAATTGTCACTGTGGTCTGGCAATCAAATATAAAATTTAGTTATGAAGAAAAGCAGTTCGGAATGTTTGAGGTTCTCTGGAATGTTCACAGCTCTGTTGTGGCAAACCGGCAAAGAGCATCTGACTGGGAATAAACCATCAGAATCGGAATTGCTTAAATTAGCTCAAGCTGGAGAAACTGGCGCTGACCCACATGTCTATGAATATTTACTAAATCGTGAACGAGATGGAGCTCTCCTTCTTATGCCAAGATCTTCAATGTCCAAGGCCCAGTGGTGATGTTTGTCTCGCTGTCTGTCTCTTGGCTACAATTTAAAGACCCAGAGCCCTGGTTTGAGTCAGTTAAAAAGAACTGAGAACAACTAATCGCTCGTGAAGGAGCATAGGGAGCAGTGGGGTTGGAGGGTGGGAGGAGGATTTTACAGGGTTGTTTGTTTTCTTTGATGTGTTCTCACCTCAACGGGGTGTTTTTTTTTTTTTTTTAAAGGCGTATTTCGACAAATGTTTTCAAAACATCAATTGAGGAGGTTTGTGACTTGTTTTCCCCACATCTCCTCTTGACTTGACTCGACTGTGTGTTTACATCCATGCAGTCACTCCACAGGCAGCTTGCTGTTGCCATGAGTAAGAGTGTCCTGGGGTTCGTCTCATCGGCCCCTCAAACGTCAGAGCGCGCCGTTAACATGACAGCTATGAGGCAGTTGCAGTGTTGCAGCAGGGGCTGATTTGTCAAATGATCTATGGAGAGACAAATTTCATTTTATGAAGTATTAATAGAACCCATTATGACAAGCAGTCTGTGAACGCTTTGGCCCGGTCCAAAAATAGCCGCAAGGGCCCATTAGCATCTTTGCTTTGATATAATAAACTCACATCTGAAGGTATTTCTACAAAGACAAGGCTGGTTTGGATGCTGTTAAGTTAGTTTTGGGATAATTGTTACATTGCTAAGAGGATCAGGGTTTTTTAACGGGAGTCTGTGGTAAAAATCTATTACTGTGTCAGTCTTTTGAATTGAGTTAAATTGTCCTTAAGTCCCTATAGCTGTCCATTATTTGAAAATATTTAAAACTAGAAAAGCAATTGGAGAGCGTAGACCGCCGCCAAGACAATATAGGGTCACTGACGCAATACAAATTCCAGACGGTGTTCTGGATCACCACCAAAATTTAATCATCTGTTCCTTGGCCTAATACCCACGTTGTCCGGAAAATTTCAGCCAAATACATGCAGTACTTTTCCAGTTATCTTGCTCACAGATAAACAGACAGACGCTGGCAAAAACATAACCTCCTTGGCGCAGGTTATAATTTAGAATATAATTCAGTGGGAAACTGAGTCTTTGTGGAAACATCAAGGGCTGTGATTTGAATGTTAAATCAAGATGAGTTCACTGACCCATCTTTTCATCTCTCTGCAGCATCCTCCTAGGGTCTGACTACATACCTGCGCCATGAAGACCCAGACACCATCGGCGACGACACCGACGCAGAACCCAGCTGGCCGGACGCCCGTCACGCCCTCACGTCAACGTCTGTCCCGCTTCCGTCTGCGCTCACGGAAGAAGAAGGAAGGGGTGATCCAGGGCAAGTTGCGCATCAAGTCCCTGCCGGGTGCCTTCTTGGTCCTGGGTGTGGTGGTGGTGGTGGTGGGCACAGCGCTGGCCGTGGCTGGTTACTGGCCCTACCGGACGCACCGTTCCGGGGGTGGGGGACTGTCAGGTGGAGGCCCCCCGGGGTCGTCTGGTTGGGGGCTGGGCACCAAGGGTCTGCTATCAACGGCAGGTCTGATCCACAGCGAACGCATGAAGCTCCTAGGCCCAGTCATCATGGGGGTGGGGTTGTTCATCCTGATCTGCGCTAACACGGTGCTCTACGAGAACCGCGACCGCGAGACCCAGATGCTTCTGGCGCAGATGCGCAACGTCATCTGCTCAGTGTCGGCCGCCGTGCCCTCGGCCGACCTCACCGAGCTGGCCGTCAGCTCGCTGACTGCCCGCCACTACCAGTGGGTCAGCAGCCTGCCCGCCGCCCACCTTAACATCCTCTGTCTGCAGGAGCTCACTAGCTCGGAGCCCTTGCTGCACGTCAAGAGCAGCGCAATCGACGGCGACCAGGACTCCACTAACGCCAACGACGGTGACTCCCCCGACTCTCAACGCCGCCAACACCACCACCACCGCCGACGGCGGTCGCTTGAGAACGCCGCCAAGCGGCAGAGGTCCACGCTGCGGACGGAGGTGTTGCACCATCAGGAGTCTGCCTCCACCCCCTCCATCCCCACGCTGTCCTCCAACTCCTGCAACTCCAGCAAGGCAGACGTGGACGAGGCCTGTGCGGACGTTGATCCGGGCGCGGACGCCGACGTTCACCCTTTTGGGGCGTCGCCGTGCGGGGCTTCGTCGGAGGAACTGCAGCGCCGTTGTCCGGACACGCCGGCTCACAAGCTCAGCAACTGCCTGACGGCCTCCTCCATGTCCACCCTCGGCGGGGAAGACTGGGAGGTGGCCGCCGCCGCAGCGGCCTTGCCCCCCAGACGCTCACAGAGCCTGAGCTACAGGACTAACCCCCGCAGGACGCGCCACGAAACGGTCGCCATACTGATGGACGCCACCGCTGACGGCGACGATAGCGAAGGCTCACCCGCTCGCGTCCCGAGGGAGTCAGGCTCGGAGGTGTGTGTGAACATGGCGGCGGGGATAGAGGACGAGGCCTTTAAGCTCGCCTCGATCGAGGAGCAGCAGCACCGCAGCTGGCCTCGACTGGACCTGGGCGCCACCCGTCGCTACCTGAAGCTGGAGAACAAGGAGGACTCGGTGGACAAGCTGTTAGATCAGCTGGAGGTCCAGTGCTCGCAGTGGGACAAGAGCTTTGGCTCAGGGCCCTTCCAGTGAGCTCGACCCCCGCGACCTTCCTTGGTGACAACCTCTCCAGGGGGCCGCCATGTCGGAATCGCCTTTTGAAGCGTGCAGGATTTGTCTGTCTTTTCCCTCGGAAGCGATGGATAAGCGTAGCAACTTTTTGAATCAAGAGGTTTGCACATGCCCTATGTTGTTGTCTTCCAAACAGAAGAGTGGCTTAAAAAGGACTTGCTGTCATCCCCTCAAACCTCCCTTGCGGTGTAATTGTGGACCTAAGTGATTATTGGGATGCACGGTACCGTGGAAAGACCATTCCAGAAGCTTCTAACATTTTCCAAAAGGCTGGGCTGCGATTTTCTGTGGCATGGATATGTAAACAGGGCTCTGGGCTGGTGGCTTGGTTGGATTATTTCTGAGGGAATGCAGAGCCCAAGCTGCAAGAGATGTGAGAAGCGATTTGCCCCGTTAGTGTACAACAGAGTTGATGTTTTGGTTCGCCGTGCGGGGGAGGACACAGACGCGGCGGCGACGGCAATTGCTGCCAAAGAGCCGCTGATTTCCTGGACGCCGTGTGCGCACGACATACATGCATGTTGCTGGAGAGCACGTAATGAAAGGATTAATAGTTGGATAATTTGTCACTGTGCAATCGACACAAACAATAAAACCAAGTAAGCCCAAAGGTGCTGACAGTTTTTTTTTCTTTTTCTTTTCTTTTTGTTTTTATAACACAAAGGTCATTTGAGGAGAACAGTCTGAATAATTAAGGCAAAACACATCAGAAGATTATGCAGAGCTTGATGTCAACACAAAATTTACAGAGCAGATTACTATTCCCACTGTGTTGCATATCAGCAGAATATGTGTTAAACCTATCCTTCCGTCTTGATTATGATTGGGTAGAGAATCTCTTCTACACACACTCCCTTCCCCTGAGGTTGTGTCTTTGCAGTGCGCAGAGAATCTCCCATATGTGTGTGTGTGTGTGTGTGTGTCTGTGTTGTGTTGGTGGAGGGGTACAGACTGTCCAGTTGCTTGTGTTGGTTTAAATAGCTGCAGTCATCGGTGTTAAATGCATGCAGTGGAGCAGGCATGTGATGACTTTCACAGGGCCTGGCCATGCACTGTCTAATGTGGAAAGATGGCTCCGCACACAGTGTTTACAAAAACAAGACAGTCTTTATCTCTCTGTTATGTCCCTTTCTTCTCTCTGTTTTCCATTTTTATTTCCTTGTCCCTCGCTCCTTCCTTCTCTCTAAATTTCTGTCTCTTCTCAATTATTCTATCTCTCTCATCTCTCTTCCTCTCTGTCTCCTGTTTTTTCTCCTTTTACTGCCCCCTCTCACCTTTTCTCTCTCTCTCTCTCTCTCTCTCTCTCTCCCTCTCTCTCCTCATGTCTCTCTTATCTCTCGTTTATCTTCATCTGTTTTTCCATGTCTTTCTCTTCTTTTCTCTTCATCTCCCTTCTTCCATCACTACGTCTCTCTCTCTCTCTGTTTGGTCTGTGATGCCTGTCCTGTACGCCATGTGACGATCTGTGTGTCTCTCAATGTATGCTAAGCAATATCTGCAGTCTGAAGAACAATCAAATCAGTGACTTTTACTCAAGCCCTTTACCTTCACGGAGTGCAATTGTCCTCCCCCCCTTCATGCCTGTGTCACAATAAAAGAGGCGAAGCAAAGAATACAATTGTGTGCAGAAACAAAATGTCCACGTGTGCTGTTTCATTCTTCCTCCTCTGTGAGAGTGCAATTGGTTTGTGTTCTCAAGCCCCTGGATCATACAAGGCCCATGCGGTTTCATGTCCTGCCTCTGAAGGTAAACACAAAGCATTCCGTCGTCTTTATTGTCGGTATCTGGAATGTTTTTGCAATGCCACATCAAGGATGTATTTTTTTGAGGTTTTACGGTTTCCTTGGAGCAGTGCTGAATGATGTGGAATTTCACTTTACAAAATCACTGTTTATGAGTTCATTTTATAAATTAAATCCCCCGAGGTGCGGGTCTTGACTGTAGCTCCTTTGGGAATAGATGTAATGCAGGTCTTTGAATCTGTCAGCTGTGTCCCCTAAGGCAGTTATACACAGTGCAACTTTTTTGGAACAATTGCCAGGCAATTTTATTGACCCTGTTGTTTAGGCGCTTTTCCACTGATGTTAGGGAACAAATGATATAACTGGAGAACTTCATCACATCAGCAGCAGACAACCTGTCCCTATCACCCAATCAGGAACCTTGTCATGCTGTTGCCTGGCAACGACGTTGCCAAAAAAGTTGCCCTGTGCAACATCACTCTTAGCCTTCCTCATGGGGCAGCCCAGGAGGGGAGGAGCAGTGAAGGGGCACAAGAAATTCCCCCACCACAATTATTCCCAGCAGCGTTCCTCTCTGGGGCCGGCTTTTCCCCCCCCTTATTAGAGTTTATGGTTCCTTCCGGGCAGGTATGCGCTCTCTCGTGATCTCCTCTCATTTAATTGGTCGTTTACAAGATGGCTTCTGCGATTCTAACAGCTCGTAAAGCTAGCAGGCAAGACCCAGAGCCTTTTTTTCCTGCCAATTCAACAAGAGGTAGAGCCTGTGTGTGCTTGTGTGTGTGTGGGGGGTATGTGTGTGTGTGTGTGTGTTTGGGTGTGTGTGTGTTTGGGTGAGTGGGTGGAGAAGAAGCAGGGGGCAAGCTCACAGAATAGCAAGAGGGCTCTCTGCTGTGCACTAAAAAATACAACAAAAACAATGAAGGAAAAAAGTTCAGCATACTGGAACAGCTTACACTCTCTCTCTCTCTTTCTCTCACTCTCACTCTCTCTTACTCACTCACTCACCCACTCTTTTTTTCTTTTACTCATCACTGTCCATTCACCCGTGCAGACAGCAGGGCACTAAGTCAGGAAATGTTGTGGTTAGTCGGCCTGCTGTGGGCATGGCATACTGGGCACCGCTCACCGCTGGCGCTTCCGATGGCTGGCGCATCAGCATCTGGCAAGTGTAACTCGGCCACCGTCAGACTTGGCGGCGTGGTGGAGTCAGGAGTCGCAGACCCCCCGCGCTGGACGCCATCAGGGAAAAAGGGCCTGCTATCTGCTGATTCATCAGCTATTTTTGTTCCATTAAAATGATCACTTTTGCCAGTATTCTGCTGTGAAGTCACATTTAAGGGTACCTAGGGTGTTTTATTATTTTGCCCTCAGGGTGCATGTGTGTGTGTGTGTGTGTGTGTGTGTGTGTTGCGGAGGTGTGTGTGCATGTATGTGTGATTGTCTGCCTCGGTGGCAAGAGCTTAAAAGCTGGCCCTAAATCTTACACACTGTTGCTCCTTAGTTCTTTGGGGGTAATCAGAGACGCAAACATGCTTTACACAAACCATGTCCGGAAAATGAGTCACACCAGGATTTTTTCCACCTTTCTTGGCTGTATCAACCCTCAGAATGTGTGTGAGGAGGGGGGTATGTGTGTGAGTGATTATTACACACACTTATGTATGTTTGTACATGTGTGTTATGTGTATGTGATTTTATGACTGCATTTCAGAGTTTGTATTCATATTCATTGTGCTGAACACTTGTGTGTGCAAGTGTATGCGTGTTGGTAAGTGTGAACATGAACATGATTGTTTGTGTGTGTGTGTGTGTGTTTGCATAGCTGGGGGAGCCGCCTAAACGACTTAAAGCTGGCTGTAATTGTTTTTTACTGCCGTCCCTCCCAGAGGCCTGTGCTGACTGGCTTGAGTGCAGGAGGCAATGGGAACCAGGTGCTGGACAGAGCCAGGCGCTTAACCAGGCCTCTGCTACAGAGCTCTACACGGTGTGTGTGTGTGTGTGTGCGTGTGTGGAGAAAAGAGAGAGAGGTTGACATGTGTCCTTGACTAAAAACCCAGGGGGCTGGATTCAAACAGCGGACCTTGCGTGCGCACACACATAAACACACCAATGCACCTGTGCACGTTTACACACACACACACACACATACACCGGCACACCTTTCCAGTGTGCCTCTCACTACACCAAACTGCAAAGTAACCTGTCAGATGTGACTCAGGGGTGTCAGATAAGGAAAGACAGACTTGGCCCTTTGATGGATGTTTTAAACAGACAAAAGCACAAGAGGGGGAGGCCGGATCTCAGACAATTCCGGCCCGGCTCTGTGCCAGAATCCTTTCTTATGGGCCAGTGAAGTCTGATTCATGCTGGGAATTTAAAAAAAAATACCTTTTAAGTGCTTCTTTTGTTGGAATTTAAATAATTACCATGTCGGTCACATCGTGCGAAACAAAAATACACTCAGGAGTGGGGGGAATTCATTTGAAAGTTGGAAAAATCTGACTTGCTTGTCCTAACAATGTCAGACAGGTAAAGTGAAACCCAGGAGAATGTAATGGCAAACTATTCAAATAGGAGATTATCTGGCTCAGCCCACAAGTCTGGTCAAAAATCCCTCCAACACATGGCCAAATGTATCAGCATGGGTTTTATTTGTGCGCTTGTGTTGCTAACAAACAAACAAGGAGCACAACAAAACAATGAAATCTCAAATCTCCCTGGACTCAAGCTGAAGCTGAAGTTGACCAAGTTCTGTCAATGCTTGCTGCCTTTGAGATGACTAATGAATTACTGAGATAAAGGGATGCTGGGATGTAAGTCTAAACTGAAGCCACTATGTGTGTGTGTGTGTGAGTGTGTGTGCCTGTGCACGCCTGTGGATAGGAGTGTGTGGGTGGGTATGGGGTCATGACTCAAAACAAATACTACAGAAACTGTCAAACATTTGGCTGGACATTCCTCTGATGCTTGGCTTTCTCAAGATTTATCAGCATGATTGTTTTCACTGCAAACCTAAAAAAAAAACACAATGCAGACAGCAAAAAGATTGATGGCGTTTCACTTGTTATTTTTCCAGTGAGATATGCGTTATTGGAGCTGGTAAATGAATGCCAGTGTTTTTACACAGGATTTTATCTCCACTGGCTGAATTGGTGGGTTCTCAATTGTATTTCCCAGCAAAGTATTTCTGAGTGTGTGTGTGTGTGTTTGTGTTTGTGTGTGTGTTTGTGTCCATCTCTTGTCTGGTTGTACAATCTTGTATAATGTGCACCGTAAGGCCAGCTGTGGGGCAGTGTGTTGTGGGGTTGAATGTGTACCAGCCCCAATATTGCAGCTCTAATTTGGTTCTCAAACTGGCCACTGGCGTCATTTTAATTCACTGTATTATGTAATGTAATGAATGGTAATAAAGTACATGCACACACTTAAACACAAACGCACACACATAGAGTACACACACACATACACACTCTTTTCCCCATAACGCAAACATTCTGTCTCTCTCTCTCACACACACACACACTACAGTGTAAACTGTGTTTTTTACTGCCCATGAGGGAGTGGGTGGTCATTTGGGGATAAAGGTCTGTCCAAGCACAGCGATGCTGGCACAGAGACCTGATTGGTTGGGCCTCCAGGCAGTTCCCACACAGGGGAACGCGACACATGGCATATTGACCAGGCACCATCAGTGTGTTCTCCATCTCACGAGTCTCTCTGTCCCTCTCTCTCTCTCTCTCCCTCACACACACAAACACACACACAGGCTTTCCATTCGTATGGTCTCACTCATTTTGTTGTATGTAACTATAGGTCAAATTCACTAAGTGTTGGTGTGTGGTTGAAATCCACATAGTGTGTGTGGATCACTGTGATTTAAAAAGTCTAATTCATAAAGTGTGTTACAGTCTTCATCATGTCTACATCATGTGTGTTCATATCAGTGTTCTTTTCTCATGGTCATTTGAATAGTCATGGATTTCATGTAGCATTTATGGCATTTATGTAACTTTCGCAGTGTGTGTGTTTGGGTAGCCACAGTGCTATTTATTCTACTATTACAGTACTGTATCCATAGTATGCTCTGTTTGTTTAAATTCAACATGGTGACCCTGAGGCTGCCTGAATTTGTCATCTATTTGGTCTCCACACATAGAGAACATGCTATGATCAGTGTGTTTTCTCTCTCACGGTCACCTCGAGTTGATGTATGTGTGTGTGTGTGTGTGTGTCTGTGTGTGTTTGTGTTTTTCTTTTTTTCCCTTGTGCTGTGTGTTGTTTTAGCTGAGCAGCTGAGATCCAGACATCCCCATTCTCTCTCTTGACCCCCTACTCTCTGGGGCTTAAAACTCTGTGTGTGTGTGTGTGTGTGTGTGTGTGTGTGTGTGTGTGTGTGTGTGTGTGTGTGTGTGTG
>JAVQKI010104900.1:0-11101 GCA_036025975.1 Nematalosa erebi
CTGACAGGCCAGGTTAAGATGCAACCTGAGAAATCCAGCCCAATGGGACCAGTCCCAGACGTAGCACTGGAGGGAGAAAAATCGAGCGGAAGTTGCGTAGGCTGGAACGGCCAGGCTAGATTAAAGCATTCTTTGCAATGTTCTCACCATGGACTCTAAAGAGCGCTGTTTGATTATCTTGGAGCTTATCAGCATTCTATCTCGCACGTCGCACTCTAGAATCTTTCTCCGCTACTGTCAGAAATCAGGATAAGGTGTTTACATGCTACAGTATCCCGGTTTCTTTCGGAGTACTCCACCTAGCATATCCCGATTTCTCAGAAGCTGGGATAAGGGCTTATTCGGGATACTGAATGCGGGAAAAAGTGTTCACATCCACAAACGCAAAGCCGGCATACTTAATATCCCGATCATATTCGGGATACTAAAGTGCATGTAAACGTACTCACTGATGGAGTTGTTAAAGGTGTTAGAAGGCTCACTTGGTGCAGGAGGGTTTAAAGTTCCGGAGTTGGAAGGGGCAGAGTGTTCAGGAAGATTAGATGGGGTTTTTGCAGCCCTGCCCATTTCACAGGTTACTGATATTTTGGATTTTGAGCATTTAATTAATTGACCGTGATAGGGGGTGTGAAGAAGATATAAGCAGATAAGTAATTCAGCAAATAAGACTTCAGAAAGCAATCTCATACCCCTCCTTTAAACGGTTATATAAAAATATCTAATTAAATTAAGTCTCCATGGGAAAAGAAGCCAGCAAGTGCCAAAAAGTGCTTGATAACAAAGTTACATTTTCACTACCTCTGTAACTGAGAATTTTTGGCCTTGAAATAAAATGAAGATTTAGTTGCATTAGTTACTGAGTGATTAAGACTGCTGTTAACCAGCGGCCCACTTACAGCTGCACATTAATTAAATTATACAGATCTCTGCCTTGCCCTCATCTTTTATCAAATCTCATCTCTCCCTCCTTTCTCTTTCCTCCCCTCTTTTCACTATTTCTTCTGCTCATACGTTGTTCATCTCCCTTGACAACATCTTTCAGCATCCGATGGTTTTACATCTTTCCCTGCTCTGAACTCACCAGATCTATCAGACTTGTCTAAAGCCCTTGATGGCATGATTCAGCTAAATGAGCTAATGAACAGCAGGATCATGACCCAAAGCATACTGTACCAGGAGACTACCGATGTCAAAATTAGGATATGTTTCAGAGTTTGCTATTTTTACATTTCAGATGAACCAACCCTCTCTGCCCTGTCCTTCTCTGCCCTCGCTCACTCTCTTTTTCTTTCTCTTACTCGCTCTCACTTTCTCTCTTTCTTTGGTCTCATCAGACGATCCGGCGAAAGGATGAATCTCAGGAGATGCGAGTGCAGTTCCAATTTGTCACCTACGGCACCAGGCCTTCTAAGGACAAGAGCGGCGCGTACCTGTTCCTTCCCGACGGCAGGGCCAAGGTAGCTCTACTCCCTCAGCACCAGTAGAAGCAGCATGGCACAGTACCACCGCCGGGTGCTTTGTTATTACTGCAGTGTCCTCGCCCAGTAGCTATCTTCCAGCCAGCTCGTATTGCACTGCAAGATTTAACATCAGATTTTCCAGACCTATTCATAAAACATTTGCCTGCTCAGTAACAAATGTTTAGCTGTACAACCAATGCCTCTTTGATTAATGTACCACCTGTATGCAGGTTATAAGATCATCAGGTTATCAGAGTCATATATTTCACCTGCTTGTAAAGGGTTTATCCATTATAAACCAGACATCTGCATGAGCTATAGTTGAAGGGGATATTAAATGGTCCCCTCTCCTTTTTTTTCCCCCTCTTTTTTCCCTCTCTCTCTCTCTGTCTCCTGTAAAAGCCGTACACCCAGAGAGAGGCCCCGGTGGTGCGTGTGGTGGAGGGGCCGCTTTTCTCCGAGGTGGTCACCCACTACCAGCACTTCCAGATGACTGTCTGCATCCAGAATGTGCCTGGGGTGGATGGCCTCTCCCTGGACATCAGCGTGCTGGTGGACATTCATGACCAGACCAACAAGGAGCTGGCCATGCGTGTGGTCACGGATATCATGAGTGAAGACACCTTCTTCACAGACCTCAACGGCTTCCAGGTCAGTGAGGCCCCCAGGAGCCAGCATCAGCTCCTTGGAGGGCAGCATCTGGTGATAGGTCCATTTCATCCATACCCTGAATAATATTATTCTTAATTGAATTTATAACTATTGAATCCAAAAGGGTAAGACATTGTACATTGTACTATAATGTAATTTAAACTACCATTTTATTGGGTTGTAAGTGCTTGTGTGGAATTTTCACTCTCTTTCGTTGTAGACGTTCATGATATGAAGTCTGCTGTCTTGCTTTAGACACAGTATTCTACCACTTGTTGCTAGGTTACCTCATACTCTTAGGCTCTGATCTAAACGTTTGAGAGCATGTCTTTTTATTAACAAACCACACAAAAATTAATCCCATTGACAGCAGTAACACGATACAGAAATGAAATCACTATAGGCGGGCAAGATATTTACTCATTCAAAACAAAAATGTATATTTAAATCAAACTGTAGTATTAATTAAAAATGAGAACTAAGGTAGGCTGGGCAATTAATCTAAAAATGTATGGAAATGACAATCGTAACCATTAATTGACAATAATCAAGCACATAAGTACTATTTGTTGTTAATTATTGCTGTTATTATTTATTTTTTAAACTTTAAATTCTGTGCATTCTACTGTGTGTTCCTGTTCTGTTCCTTGAACGCACAGTACCACATGTGTTGTCATGTGATTCTACCCAGTCCAATCAATTACAGATGATTTTGATTGGAAGTTCTACCGCCCAGCCCTCAATCGTGATAAAAATCGATGTCATTTGATACGGCAAAATAATGTAGTGATCAAATTTTTTGCCATATTGCCCAGCCGTAGGACTGTGAGATGACTAAGTAAGGATGTTTAGGTTCAGGCGTGTCATCGCTGTGTGCTCTTGATTGTTGTCTGCTTCTGAGTGAAGTAGGAGCAGGCAGCATTCTTGAAAGTGCTGTTACTGCAAGTATAATCTGTTTTGTACTGGTCATGTTGTTCTTAGCACACACACACACACACACACCACCCCTTGTGCCTTGGTTTCTCTGTCCACATGTCCAAATGCCCAAGATGCACATGGGAAGTGGCACCCATTAGTATTCGATTCATTCAATTCTTTTTTTGGTGAGAAACAGGCTGCGGGCATTTTGAGTGGCAGGTTCTTGCCGCTTGGGTTCACAAATCGAGAACACAGCCTGTTCGCTTCCAAGATAAAAAAATCGTTCAGCTTTTGAAGTGTCAGGGCGGGCAATTCAGTCTCGGTGAGAAAATTGGTAGGTTTGCCTTGTGATATTAAGTTTACCCGCACGTAAAATGCAGTAGTCTAGCACATATTTCAACTAAGTGATGGGTCAGATTACTCTGGCTGACAGCAGTGCAGACCAAAAGACAGTGCTCGAACCCTTATGTCCATACCAGGCCTCAAGCCAAAGACTTAACTGGTATGAATGGAAGTAAAGATTTGCTGCTTCATACCAGTTAAGTCTTTAAATGTTTAGGGTTTAAGTTAGGGGGGCATTGGGATTCATTCATAGTTTAAGTGTTTTGATCTTGTGTTCTTCCTCCACAGATTCAGCCCCGGCGCTACTTCCACAAGCTGCCCCTGCAGGCCAACTTCTACCCCATGCCCACCATGGCCTATATCCAGGACAGCCAGCACCGTCTGACCCTTCACACAGCCCAGGCCCTGGGCGTCACCAGTCTGGACAGTGGTCAGTACCCCGCCGACGCCAGCATCTGTGCCGATGACATTCATCACCACCCAGCTGGGAGTGGAATTAAAACTGCCCTACCCCCCACCACTCCTCTCCCTTCACATGTCCTCTCTTCCTTGACCTTCTCTCTCTCCTCCTCTCTTACCTCGTCTGTCTTTCCCCCTTTATCATTGTTCTCCGTTTCCTCATCTTCCTACCTCTGCTGCTCCTGTTCCTCCACACTTCTTTCACTTGTCCTCTCTCTATTGACCTTCTCCCTCTTCTCTTTGATCCCTCCTTTCTTCTGTTCTTTTGCCTTATTCCCCCCTTTTCCTCATCTTTCCTTTCCCTGTGCTCTCTGTTCCTCTCTCATCTCCGCATCTCCTGTCTTGTCCCCTCTCCCCCTCTTTATCCTTCTTTTTCCCGTCTTACCCCTCCTCCATCCCCGTTTGTGTTCTCTCCTGCTGGTCCTCTCCTCCTTCTCTCCTCCACCTTTGCTTTACCTTCCTCTCATGTTTTTCACCCCATCCTCCCCCTTATCCCCTTATCCCCTTCTCTCCTCCCTCCCCTTTCCCGCTCATCATCTCCTCTCACGTGCAGGTCAACTGGAGGTGATCCTGGACCGGCGTCTGATGCAGGATGATAACCGGGGACTGGGCCAGGGCCTCAAGGACAACAAGAGGACCCTCAACCGCTTCCGCCTGCTGCTGGAGAGGCGTCCGGGCAACAGCCGGGTAAGGCAGCGCCACACCACCCCTGCCGCCCGACTGCTTACACACACACTCGCACTCACCCTCACTCTCTCTCTTTTTTTTTCTCTCTCTCTCTCTCTCAGTTCTCTTTTGTAATTGTCATTTCATACTGGTCATCTCTCCCACTCGTCTTTCTCCTGTGTGTCTAGTGGGAGATTGAGGGCATGACTCTAGTCCTCAGGGTCACTCGTACTCATCCAGCTGGAGGGGAGAGAAAAGGAAAGTTTTTAACTAGAAAGAGAGAGGAGCTTTGTCTTTCCTTCCTGTTCAGGAGTGCAGGCTTGTTCTATGCACAGGGACTGTGGGCCCTGTCGGTCCTCCCACGCACACATACTACATGCCCTCTGTCATTACAACTGTTTTTCCTCACTCTCACACTAGGTCTGTTGTCCTTCCTCCTGTCCACTTCTCTCTGTCTTTCTCTCTCTGACTTTTCCATCATCCACCCCTTCTCTCTCTCTCTTCTTTGCTGCACTTGTTCAGCATGCTGCACAGCCTGGCATGTTCGCCAGGGTCTCCACTTTTTTCTCCGGCATGTTTGGCGATGAGGCTCAAGAGGTAACGTTGCCGTGGCAACTGCACAGCATAGTAGGCCGCTCTCCCCATGTGGTTGAGGTTGCCATCTGTAGTATCCCCCCAGCCCCGCCCCCCCACCCCCCACACAAAGACACACACACACACACACACACACACACACACACACACCAACCCTTCCCTCCTACTGCACCCCCCAACCCCCCCCCCCCGCTCAGGGTGACCTTGCCTCTCCGTGGTCACGTGGCCCCCGGGAGACATGTAACAGCTGAGCTGGTCGCCTGAAGGTCACTATCTGCGCCCTCCTTGCCATGCCCTCTCAGAGGTGAAGCGCTGTGCCTGTGCCTGTGCCCCCCCACCCCCCACCCCTCTTCAGTGCAAACATGGCAACCCTGTGATCTGGTAGAGGAATAGTGCAGTCTTTTCACGCAGTAATAGAGTGGTGTTTCAAATGTGCAGCTGTGTGTAATATGCACATCGTGTGTGTGTGTGTGTGTATGTGTGTTTATTGCATTTCTCATGTGTTAGGAGTAAGGATGTGTTGATGGTTTTCCAACTGGAAACAAGCTAAAAGTTGTGTGTGTGTGTGTGTGTGTGTGTGTGTGTGTGTGTGTGTGTGTGCGTGCGTGTGTGTGCGCGCACCCATACAGCAGGTGATGGACAGTGAGCCCCTCAGCTTCCCATCCATCATCAGTCACATGACTTCAGCCTTCTTGAACCTGGAAGTGCTGGCTCTGCCTGTGGTGCCCAAGCATGGTGTGCCCCCGCTGCGCACCTTTGCCCCCCTCACCACCCCGCTGCCCTGTGACATCCACCTGGTCAACCTACGCACCATCCAAAACCAGGTGACACACACACACACACACACACACACACACACACACACACACACACACACACACACACACTCATATTCAGGAGAACACACAAACACACACGTACCTCTGTTCAACCACAGACACATATTCAGGCACGCACGCACACAAGCACAACACACACACACACACACAAACACCCCTCCCTCTGCCTCTCCACAGACTCATGTGCTTGCAACACAGGCACTCGCACACCAACAACCTTGAGTTTGAGAGAGGGGCCACTAACATTATATTTTGTTAAACTATTAAACTAATGTCAGATTCAAACTATGCACACATAATAGCGCATAATGAAACCCTTGGCTTGTTTGTGTTCGTGCTGTGTCTTAAGTATGCGTGTTTGTTTTGGAAGGACCTCATGTGGTATTACAGTTTAATTTGATTTGATTTGCATTGTGGTGTGTGTGTGTGTGTGTGTGTGTGTGTGTGTGTGGCATAGGGTAATTACTACAAATTAATTTGGTGTTTGTGTATTTGCATAACAGCAGGACCCTCAGAGCCCTTCGCCCTTCACTGCTCTGCTCCTGCACCGTAAAGCAGTGGACTGCAGGCTGGAGGCTCAGAACCCCGGCTTCAACTGCAGCACCACCCACGGCCAGGTCTGTCTCCCATTACCCATGCCTATTAGTTTATCCCGGAGCCTCAACATAGGCGTAGAATGGGAAACTACTGGTGTATATCTGAGTAGCAGCATTACTTGAGCTTCATGTTGAATGATATTTAGCACTACGCTAAGTATTAAGCAGGTCCTAAGTGTCTTGGTCTAGCAACTGTTTGTTTGAGAATCTATGCCTTGTTGCCTGATTGTCATGTGGTGACTGCTTCTTCTGGCACGTAATTGTTAAGTGATTTGCTTAATTTTTGTCTTGTGTTTGAATTTTTTTTAATTTGTGATTAATGATTTCCCGTCATAATTGGATGTCAATTGACAATTGTCTCTCTCTTGTTCTCCCTCCATCTCCTTTCAGCTGACCGTGTCCGGTCTTTTCCGGGGCCTGGACCTGCAGCTGCTACAGCCCATGTCTCTGTCCCTGCTCTACTCAGGGACACCATTGGCCAATGACTCTACCATCACCGTGGAGCCAATGGAGATCTCCACCTACAAGCTCAAGCTACGCTAGCACCCCCCCCTACACACACACACACACACTCACAGCCACAGCCACAAGCGTGGGCCCTTGGAGGGGGGGTGGTCTTGCTCTGGAGCTTCTACACCCACTCAGGCCTACCCCTCAGTAGGCTTCAGTTCTCTACCTGAGCCCTTGCAGACTCAACCATCCAGACTACCTGGACCAGAGCAGCCTGAACAGCACCTCACCCAGAGACGGGATCAGGACTGTGGCTTGGTGTTGGGGGTGCTTTAAAATCAGGGGCTGCCTGGACACTGTGGAGAAAAATAAAATGACATTTTGGACATTGTGGGGGGTGTGGATCGGCGACACAAACAAAGACGATTTGACCTGATGAAGATCAGGATCTCTATTGGATCAGATTCCATCTATCTCGGTCTCAACCTGGGACCAGACCAGACCACTCCATGTAAATAATGTAACATAGAGACTAATGCAGTTATGGGAAGCTAGGGTGGTAGTGGTGAGGACTAACCTCCAGTGCAATTTCTTAAGCTCTCTTTAGCTCTCTTCTTTTCTACTCTTGGCCATGCAAGCTGTGTAAGAGACTCGAAAACCTACTCGAGCTCACAATGTCCCTCTTTTCTATTGGCACCGGACTGCTCACCGAATGTTGCAATGGGAGGGAAGAACTAGAGGGCTCAACTCTCTCCCTTGTTCCTTGAACTGCTCCCATTGCTTTGTCCCTATCAGGACTTTGACAGTAAGACTTTAAGACCCCCATCCCCCACCCCATCCACCCTCCATATCCTGTAGCCCTCTACGGACAGAGTAAACGGTGAAGTGTAGTCGTACTAGTAGTTGAAACTGCCCAATCCCTTTATCCCTTTGGACTAGGTCATTGAGAAATCTTCTTCACCATGGACCTCTGTGGAACTCTGATGTTTTAGTATGAGTGACACTACACCTCATCTGGAGCATTTCTGTCTCTTCAAATGCTCTGAGGACACTACACTCGTTTATTCATTTTTTTTTCCCCCTTGTGCACCAGGACTGGTGTTGTGTACTATAATGTATGCAGTAGAAGGTGACACCTCCTGTTTTAACATATGAACACTATCGATGCGGTTTAGTCGAGTCGTCGTCGTCGTCGTCGCAGTCATTGCCATTGGTACTTCCGTGAAGGCCGAGCTGTGCATTTGTTTGTGTGCGTGTTTGTTTGTGTGTGAGTGTGTGGGGGGGGGGTGTAGGTGGAAGAGTGGACTGTGACGCTTGCAGAAGGACACCATGCTGAGCTGCTCTGAGGCGTCCGCTTCCTGGTTGCTCCACCAGCTGCTTAGTGAGATGCTCAGTGCAGTGTTTTCCTCTGTGACTCACACATCCACTCAAGCCTATGAACGTTTGTTTTTCTACTTGGAACTGGATGATTTAACTTTGGTGTGGAGTTTTACCAGTCTTTTGTGGTTTCAGATATCATAAGTGATAGCCTGAAGTTTGAACTGTGGCTATCATGAAAACGCATAGACGATTATTATTATTATTATTATGATGATGATTATTATTATTATTATTATATCGTATCATTTGTACTATTCTAGTGGAATCAGCACATTTGACAGCTAACCAATCCTGGAGCTCTGTCAGACCCACTCCACCAAAGTTCTTTTCTTTTATGCACCCGTCGATCATCCCATTCCAGCCTTCCATCGCAGTCATAGGCCATGTTAACACCCCTCCCCGCGCCCAACTAGATCAACACTGCCATTCAGACAGTCATATTAGTACATGACCTCCACTCCCACTCCTTGCTAACCACCCACTCAATCTATAACATTCAGCACTCAGTTTCTAATCCTAACGCTACAACCCCATCTCTACTCAAGGTTTTGTAAACCTAACCTTGGAGGAAGGTAGCCAACTCATTGCATTGCAGTTTTCATACTGCTCAGTCTTAACTCTAAAAACGCGACCACTGACACTCCCAACGCGTTCCATTACTTCATCTAAGGTGTACGCTTCACCTCAGAGGTACTTGTTCCATTGCACTACATGGGTGTCATTGCACATACTCAGAGCATAATGTAGCCACTGCCACTTCTAATCTGCCCCTACTGGTCCCCAGGCTTTTCTTAACTTTTTCCTTTCCTCTTCCCTGCTTCCCCTCCCCTCTCTGGCTGTCTCTGTAGCTGTCTTCTCCGTGTGCAGTTTGCTGTTGAGACTTGATTTGTTTAGCAGAAGAAGAGTTGAATAGCTAATTTATTTTCTATCCCCGGCACTGTTTTTCTGAGTGTGTTTTAAGTGATGCATCCAGGAGAAATGCCAATGCAGCTGAAGAACATTGAATAAAGAGAAGACATTAAATTGGTTGTGTGGAGAGTGGTCTTTTATCACAAACCGAAAGATGGTAGGGAACACACAACGACTGCCAGGGATTCTCGGGCAGTGCAGAGCCTTTATTCTCTACAAGAGAGCACTTTTGTGAAAATTTGCCATACGGAGAAGTACATCATAAAAGGGAGTTAGATATCCAAAATATGACCATCTACGTGTGTGTCAGTGCTGTTAACGTCAGGAAGAGATACTGTGTTTGTGGAGATGATTCTCTAGTTTCTAAGATGTAGTCACCCTCGCAGTCGGAGAGGGCCCTGAGGACATTCCGTCTTCAGGAGCCATTCTCATCTTTCGCCTGCTACCGGCAGGGGGCAGCAGAGAGGCACGGAACGCCGACAACGACTCACTCTTTGTCCGAACCCGAGGGCAGCCGCCCATTATTTTACACGATGGAGCGCCTTGAGAAGAATAACATCATGGACATTACGCACCACACCAGACCTTTGTATTCACATTAAAAAGAACTACGTTATTTCTTAAAGTGTACATATAATTACAGACAGTGGTTCATGCCTTTCATTTTAGAGAAATATTTTTTATAGCTATTAAGGCTATGATTTCATGTGCGGATATCTTTAAATGAATGCCAATTGTAATTATGTCCCCTTGTTCTACTGCTCCTTGTTTTCCTGTTCTTACTGTCGAATCCTACTAGCAGGTTACACCTTATATTTAAAATTAGGCATGATAAGTTTGATGATTGCCGTGGTTACCAAGGTGATCCGTTGCTTTCAGGGTAAAACGAGTCTCAACATCAATGCCTTGCCGATTTTAACGGGATTGTAGGCCTTGCTAAAATAGTGCAGTTCGGGAGCCGCAGTTTTGTCCTGAACAGAGCAACGGAAATAAAAAAGGAAAGGGCTTTAACCGAGCACAATTGCTCAAGCTAATTTGACAAAATTGTTTTAGATATGCCATAAAATAGTACAGGGCTATAACGAAGCTGGCCTAAATCATTTCAAGATTAAAGATCTTTATGAGGCTACATTTAATTAGGCTATATCAGTAGCCTATAAAAGAGTAAAATAGGCCTACTTGTTTTTGCTCCTCACAAATAAATATAAATAGAATGTTAAGTGATCAGAGAGAGAGAGAGAGAGTGTAGAAAAATATTGAAGGTGTTTCCCTGGAACAAGGCACAGAGGAAGTCATTTTGATGGAGCTTTCACTAAAAAGAACCATGCTGGGGCACCTGGCGAGCCAGCCAAAGCAATATAACAAGATGACGAGGCCAGTCACCATCATGATGCACCTGTTATTTCACTGACAATCCATAACATAAAAAGGAAAACTTTTGTGAGAGTTGCACATCTGACATTTCATAAAGGCATACTTACAATCCCTTAAAGAAATAGTAGCCTTGTACGCTCTTCCTATGAGCATGGTTGGGGTGTCTGGCATTTTCGTTAAAAAACATAACGAGCGCGCATTCCTCCCAGCAGAGCTAATTACAATTTAAAGGCACATTTCCGCCGCGCACGAATCCATCAGTCCTTGGATATGAAATATTTTTTTGTCAGTAATCCCCATAGTTTAACCCCATGTGAGACCATTAGATTCTCCCTCTCTTTCTCAAATTCCACAACACTTTCATGTTTGTTTCTCCGCTGTATTAAATCTCAGGCAAAAAAGTAAGATTGGCAAAATAATGCAAAGTACTCCTTAAATGTTTCTTAACAATTAATTTAATATA
>JAVQKI010105044.1:0-11410 GCA_036025975.1 Nematalosa erebi
TTGTGGTGGACAGCCTGTGCCCCTAGTGTTTGTTTGAGGTTTACAGCCCCTGTGTTGTCTCCTGAGACCGGGCTTTTTCACAACGTATTCAGGGGGCAGGCAGCAAGCTGATCAAGGGGAGATGCCTACGAACTGAGACAAAAAAGAATTTGCGCTAAAAACCATGCAAGATCTCACAGTGCACCTTTAATGAAGCTCCAATCACCTTATTCACACTGTACGTACGGTACACACATCAGCAAAGTGATGACAGGCAATAGCTGTTAATGCAACTCATCTCTCAGTACTGTACATGGTGGCATGGCATGTCTATAAGAGTGAGGAGGCTGCATACTGCATACTGATTACTGTGCACTCTCAGCACAGGACACAGAGGAACGTGGGATAGTTTTGTCAAGAATTCTGTGCTTATCACAGAAAAGTGTTTTCTGGACATGCTGGACTGCTACCAACCCCAACGCCCAGAACGCATAAAAGCTCGCCACTGTATCTATATGAGAAGAGTTTTGTTATGTGTCAGTCTCCCAGTGGTGAGTTGTTCAGCCCTGCTGGTTATTTGGCTAGTCCAGCCGTGTCATCCTCACACAGCGCTCAGACATACTGGCTATGCCAGAGAGGATGGCGAGATGACACAACAATGCATCATGGGCAATAGAATGGCCCAAGACTAGAGAGCCATTACATAACCTAGCCAAGGCACACGTGTGCCTCACGCTTGGCTCCTGTTTGCCTCATTCACTCATTCATTCACAAACGGCTCGCAAGGCTTCACTTGCACGCGGCTAACACATTTACACGCCGCAGATCTGCCCACTCCACAAATAAACACACACTCTCCTCGGTGGGGTGTAAACACACTGACTCCACTCCAGCAGGATCTGTCCAAACCATACATATCAGAGAAAATTTCCCTCTCTCTCTCTCTCACACACATACAGTCTGTGTAATTCTCTGCACACACACAAACACAAACACATAAACACACACACACACACACAGAGGGAGCAAGAGAGAGCTCCACCACACTCCCCATGCAGTGTGAGGCAGGGAGGTTGAGTGGTGGTGTGTTTGAGAGGCAGAATGGCCAAAGGGATGGAAGCACTAGAGAAGAGAGAGAAATACGTGCAGACAGAACAGAGCCCTGGTATTTCCTCCCTCTCCAGCAAGCCTAGATCAGTGCTCCAACAGTGCATGCATTCATGTGTGTGTGTGTGTGTGTGTGTGTGTGTGTGTGCGTGTGTGTGTGAGTGTGTGTATGTGTGTGTGTATGGGGGGATTGAGAAATGCAAAGGACATTTGCTCTGGATAAGGGACTATGGAATTAAATAAGTAATGATGCCTCTGCATTGCATATGCACAGAACATACTGTACATACATGATGCACACACACACACACACACACACACACACACACATATACACAACCATTTTCTGCCTCACTGACCTGTGTAAGCTGTATGTGTGCGTGAGTGTTTTGTTGTTGATATTTCAGCTATTTATAGCCAGCCACAGATTGTAGTTATGCATTCGTCACATCCATCAGCAACCCACTTCCCACCGCAGAGTAGCCAATCACACGGTGGTTAAACAACATGTGACACTCACTGAGCCAATGGCGACTTGACAAACAGTGTTCAGGAAGGCAGTGACAACTGTATATTTCATTTATCGCATTCACACCGTCTCGATGCAGCTCTTCACACAGACATGCACATGCAGAGCAGGATCCAGATCTACTCACAGGTCCAAACGCAGGTTTTGCCTTTCCTCAAAGAAGTAGTCAAGGATGAATTTCCGCACAAAGTCTGGGTTTAAGGTGTTGTCAATGACCTCTGTTCTGCCAAACTGGGGAATAGCACAGTGCATTAGACAGTGTGAGGGGAAGGTATTTATGAAATCAGAATGAGGTTTGCTTTAGACGGCACAACTCAGGGATTATTCAACTCTTCAATGCTGTGGTTGATTAGACCCAATTAAATGATGTGGTCCACACTCACCTCTCTCCATTCTCTATTCCCAATGACCTGAGTGTACAGAATGCAAACTGGAAGAAGAGGGAGAAGAGAGAGAGAGAGAGAGAGAGAGAAAAAAAGAGAGAGACTGCTGTGAACTCTTCAAGGACCCGAACGTTACTTTGCCATGCCCAAGTAAACATCAGCACCGGCAGAGCAAAACACAGCTTCAGTCAAGCTCTGACAGGCGTTTGAAACAATTCACACCCATCCACTCATTAATGAGCCATCTGCTTAAGCTGTCCGCGGGCCCTCACCACTGAAAACTGCACTAATAACTTCATCTCCAAATAAAGCCTTCCATAATGTTCCCATAATAGGGGACTGCTGGGAAGAAGAGCCCCTTGTGTGCGCGCGTGTGTGTGTGTGTGTGTGTGTGTGTGTGTGGGCTCACATGGCTATACTGATTCCAGCATATCAGACATGTGCTGAAGAAAGGCAACAATATGAGCAATGCTCACAGGCTGAGATCAGCTGGCATACATACACTGACTGCCTCTGATACTTTCATGTTGGCCAGCTGAGGCAGTGGTTGCATATGACGAACTCCGTCTGTATTTTTTTTCAACAAAAGCTTGTGTCATCACTAAAAACTTATCAAATCAATCCCACATCAGTGAACTCAAGTGAGGCGCTGTGACTCTTAGGAGAGAGAGCCTTTGGGGATATAGGAGGAATCACACATTGTGCTTTAAACCACCTTATGGATCACTGTTTTTCACAAAACATATGGATTCAATATGTCCAACATTTATAAATGCATGTGCACACATTTTAATTTAGTCAGAGGTGATCATGCATAAGATCCCACTGCAGACATTTGTTACAACCTAAGGCATTACCCCTCTCATTAGGCTACAAATAATTTACTTCTAATGGGCTGCAAGCACTGCATTCAGTTTAATTGCAATTGCAATAATACTGCATATTTCTTTTCCTCTTTTATTGACCTAATAGGCTACTCTAATTTATGCAATTTCACTACATGTCTTACTTTTGTATTTCAATGTACAGTATGTGACAAATAAACTCATTGATCCTTGAATTGAAGATTCCCTTCAAAATGTATGAAGCTAATGGGACAATCAAGATCAAAAGTTTACAGCGGCCGAGAACAGAGCTGCTTTTGACATGACTTTTTGCAGCGCTCTGGTTAGAAATGTGCTGTTTTGTAGCTGTGCTATGGAGGCTACTGTATGTGGGGCGGTAGTGTGTGCTCAGGCCGATGTGACTGACTGATTAAATATCAGCCTAAATGTCATCTTGCATCACATGGGGGAATGTAGATTCAATCCAACACCACATGCAGACACTTGGGCACACGACCGTGAAGGAAAACAGGGCCCAACATCTTGTTACAACTCATTATCGTAGCCCCCTCTTCTCACCCGTAATCATACACCACCGCAAATGACTTATTTACAACTTCATCACACACACACACACACACACACACACACACACACACACACACACACACACACACACACACACACACACGCAGGAGCAAATCCACTCAAAACAGACAATGCACACATGTGCACACTAACAGTAACTAGTGTAGCAAGACATCCCCGGCAGTGGCGGGGGAGCATGAGGGCTGGTTCTAAATGTAGCCTCCTGCGGTGGCTGAAACGTGTGTCTTTTGGCTGGGGAGTCTACTGAGGCGCTCTAATCCTGTGCGACCTGGGCAATAACGTCAGCATAGCTAAGACATGGACTCAGCACAAGTGCCTCCTTGCATAAATGGATGGCCAGCCCTCCACCCTCAGTCTCTTCCTGCTGACATGGCCCAGGAGCACCAGTGCGCTAACTCTCTCTCTCTCTCTCTCTCTCTCTCTCTTTCCACCGTCAGTGGCAACTATACACAACTAGTCTCATCGCTCTCCCTTGTTCCTCTTTCCCATCGCTGCTCCTCTTTTTCTGTCATTTTTCTCGAGCTTTCATCTCTCCTTGTCTCTCTTGTCTGATAAGCTACTTGATATTCCCCCTGCACTCTCTTGGCTAAATATTGCTGATGTTTCCTTTTGCAGCTTCAAAGAGACTGTGTTTGAATGCAGCTGGATGTGTGGGATAGTCTTATCATTAATCACTGGATATAATATGTGGCACTTCTGCAATGTTAATTAGCCAAACGCTGCGGGCAGGCAGAGCAGCTGGCTACATACAGCTGCTGGCTTAGAGAGGTTATAACATTCAGCTTTATGAGACATAACAATAGGACTGAGCAGACCTGATGCATATACAACACAACACACACACTCAGACATGCACTGCCCTGTAATAATCTGCAACCAAACCCCCTGCATTTCGGGATGATGTGAATATCTAATAAGAAACCAAAACACAGCAAAACAAAGAAACAACTAAAGTAGAAAAGGTCAAATTGCAAGACACAATGGAGTTGTTTTGTTTTGAAGCAGGAATGCAGTCTGAACCCCGCGGCTTTTAAAAGGTTTCAAGAGAGGAAGAGCTGTGTTTTGGCGTCGAATGAAATTGTTTAGGCACTGGGCACAAAAACACATAACCTGGAGACACAACTTCATTAATATTCAAGTTGTCAGAGGCTGTCACGGCAACATATGCATCACAGGGTACTGCAACCACACACACACACACACACACACACACACACTGTACATCCGCGCACGCATACATCCACCCACTCACATATGTAAACAGTACGCACATAAAGTACATGCATAAACACACAGACATCTGCTTGACGCAAGCATACACCAACACGCACCCACTCCAGTGTGTCCCAGCAAAAACATAAATGTATTGAAGGCTGAAGACGGAAGGCCAGATTACATTCACCATGTATTACTGTAGAAATGGCTTGAGGAACATAATACTTAGAAACCATACCAAATTAATCACATGCTAGCTACTTATTTACAGTTCAATGCTTTCAACATGGTATCACAACATTTATTCCAACAAATACAAGCTATTTCAGTAAAAAACATGATACAGAGAGATTAAAGAAACAGCAAAAGTAAAAAAAATGTAAAAGGCATTAATCAGTAATTCTACACGTTCGTCTAAACATTGAATTAAAAAGACAATTGGGAACCTTACTTGGATCAGACTTGGAAAATGTATCTCGATCCAGAAGATTTCTGCGGAGGTAATGAAAAAATGTATTATTATTGGATTTGTTTTAAGATGATTAAGTACAGTGTTTGTCAAAGTCAAGTTGTCAATACAATGTCAATGTGAACATCACTTTATGAAACCTTTATGAAAGTTCTATAATACTGTTATAATTAAGACAGTACACATCATCAATTGCTCTGGCATTAAAATCTCCTGTTAATTTTTTCTGGTGCATGAAGCTAAATCGATAGCCTATAAGCTTAAAAAAAAAAGCTGCCCCTCGCAGACAATTCACAGCCCACTCCAATTCAAAGTATTTTACACCTCTTCTACTTCTTTAAGTTCCTAAGGAATGTTTGTTTTGTCTAGCCCTGCTATTACCTAGATTATTTAAAAAATGTGGTATTATGGCTTGCCCTGTAATTATTGAGATTATTGAGAAATGTGGTATTTTACGTACAATTGGTCTGATAATATGCATATTAACTTTTGTATTGTACAACGACTACACCGCAGTTGCAGCAGAACACTGACAGCGCAAGCCACATGGGCATCAAGCGTGGAGTTCAGAGCCCCCAAAACTTAAGATAAAGTTAAATAGCATGCAACACCAACTGAGGGAGATGTTCACCATTACAACATGCTGCTTGACGTCCTGCCAAATCCTACATTAAAACATAAACCTTTCATGACCTGTTCCTTTTTTCTGGAGAGGGTGTTCACAGAGCCGAAATGATGACATGATTTATTCAACAGGCCTCCCAAAAACATCTATTGCATGAAACTGGCAGAAACACAGAGGGTTGAGGCTTTCCTTCTTGCGTAGACTTAAGTAGTCATGCAAAAGCCCCAACCATCTTTCAGCGATTGATTGGGAGTGATGTATCTAGATCAGCTGCCCCGCTGGTGCTCAAGTGAAGTGATATGAAGATGGTGTGATGTTGCTGTGGGCTAGGCTGATTGTGTCACTGCATATGCATAGCCTCCACATCCAATAAAACCCATTACAACAAGTCCCAACACTTGCATCTCTGCACAAACCAAAAACACTCCCCAATTCCCCATATCACAAACCATCTCCCACGATGCTTTGGGATATCCATACAGCAAAACGTACGGTGTCAAATCTTTAGTATTATGGTGTCAAAACTGCTCAGATCTCAACCCTGCATGCATTTTGGCTCAGTTCACTGTCACTTGAGGGGACAGTAATGACTCTTCATTTTGCAAAAACAGTAAGGGAAATTCAACAAACTGTGAATACAGTGGGCAGGAGGAGGCATGAATTTCAAACTGGTCATCCATGAAAAGGACACTCACTGAACCATTGTCAACGGCCCCTCCTCTATCTCTGTCAGATGTATTTCATTATTTGCAAGAGAACACGCCACAGAAAAATCATGGCATATGACAATTTCTATCACTAAGATTCATCAAATTCTATGATTTTCGCAGTGGTGAATCCCTTATACCTCAGTTCCCTTAGTTACTGTCAGCAGAGGAGAAACGCCTTAGAGGTGTCAACCATTCTGATTTTGAGTAGGAAGGAGAGCTTTATGCCAAGATATGCATCCTTTAATCCAGTCAACATTATGAGCAGAAAATGCTTAAGAAAACAGTCCTCCACCCTGGCAATGTGCAAGGCGCTTTTCTGTTCGGAGCAATTCAAGGAAAGTGAAGGTAAGCCATGCAGAGAGAAGAATTCCTATGAAAGATTTACAGTGCAGTCTCCACATAACATCACATTCCCATTTTAAATCCCATCAGTTCCCTACCCATAGGAGGCTTTGGATCCCACATCACTCGGCCATAAGTCATAATGCTTCCCATAAAGACTGCAACGACATCTCAGAGCCTAACTTCATGCTTCAGACAAATTTCTGACTAAAGAGCATGGAACTTACAGTATTGTTGCCTTAATAATATTAAACATCATAACTTTAAAGAAGTTGTGATGAACTGTCCATGACAGTGCACTAATGTCCAGTAAACAACATCACTGAGTAAATCATGCCTCGCTTGACAGACACATGCCTTATAGCACATTTAAAAGTTAAGTTATCCCCATCCTTCAGGGAAATTTTAGGCATTATCGCTGAAATTGAGGTTTGATTAAAAACTATTGATGAACAGCACTGGCTCACTGCCTTACCGTCATTACCAAATTGATTAAATGTAAATACCTCATTGTCAGACCTTTCTAAACAAAATGGCTGACTGAAACATGGGAATCAGCTGAACCCTCTGTTCCTCAGGGCTATGCATCAGGGGAATGGGTGCATAATTCCCCCAGCAAGGTAACACAGAGAGAATAATAGAGTATTGCATCAATCACTTTCTTTCTGCATTGTCAGTTGCTCCATAAAATACATTGCTCACTGCTGAAACCCAATAAGGTGAATAATACTTAGCTATCATCTGATTCCTTTACAGTCACTTTCTCTCCCACTGCCTTTAAGTCTCTCTCTACCTGTCCACAGGACTAGCGTTCCCACATGAATGGATTTCTTGTCTTGAGAGCGCTGCTCAAATAACCAATACTGCCAACTACTTTCCCACGGTTTCAGATGGTCACAGGGGAAATGACCTTCAGCTCTAATCAATGAGTCTGATGAAGGACTCAAAATAAACCTTGAGAAGATCGATGTGTAGATCTGTCATGGAGGCAGATTTGACAGTAAGTGCGCCAACCAATTCTGGGAGTGTTAGGAGAAAATGGTGAGGGTCATGTTTAACTAGAGCACCTGAAGAACAGCTAAAGTGAAAAGCAAAGCATGACTATAAAAAGTAATATATATATATATATATATATGCATATAGATAGATAGATAGACGTTAGCATAATTTAGGGACCAACAAAGACATTGTACAACCAGTTCAAGAAACTGGAGGCAATTTGGATTTAAACCTGAATCCTGGAAAATAAAAATAACAATAATGAAAATAATGATGATAATAATGATGTAGCAAAAAAAACTTGGTACACATTGTTCTGAAATAATGTGTAGCCTCCAGTCCGTTTCTGCATTTTCATTTGTATATTCTTGTGCAAATGCACTTGCACTGTTCCTGCTGTAATTGCCAACTCTGCAGCTGATTTTGATCAAGTGACCGGGAGGAGGAGCACCCTATTTGTATTCATTCATTCTGTTTAATATCTTCATATCTGAGTAAGGACAGTTAGAATAATTATATAACTGTCAACCCTTCTTATACCACCACGGAATACTGAATTTGTACAAGACCATATTCAATGCCAAACAAATATAAACACTGCAAGATAAAGGCTAACGAGAAGACACAGGGACTGGACACTGATTTTAGTCCATTTTCCAGCTTGGTGCACAGTAATGTAAAGAGTATAAGAAGTTTCTGGCAACTTGCCGGACACCCCGACCGCTTCAGTCAATTCTTCAATATGAAAGCTTTCAGATGGATAGCGGTCCAAGGAGCACATGTAATGGTATGTAGCATCTACTGGGAACACCTACTGTACTGTATGGTGTTGTAGGTGACATCAGAGGGCGACTGAAAAAATGCATTTTCAATCTGAAATATTTGTTCAAAATTCATTCGGATGTCTAAACATCAGTGTGTTTGGTCAGCTCCATTAGTAAGGAAAGTTTCCTGAAACTGAACATCTCACAATTTTGCTTCAGGGATGAAATCTGCCATCGAAGGGGCTAAAATAGTGCATAATTAATTTCAACGTTTCTGCATAGAATGATTTTCACCGACGGCGGCTGACAACAATCACTGAAAAAATATGCAGAGGCTATAAAACATACAGTATTCAATTTAAATTCAGTAAAGACTTCTTCAGTTTAAACAATACAGCCTCAATAATAATGAACACTGTCTTAAAACACCTCACAGAAATCCCAGAAGTAAATACAGGGCATTCATAACCTGAAATGGCTTGAGAGGAAACCCCACTCAACAGTGTGGCCCATCTGCCTAGGGCCATTCCCTGAGAGGGAATAAGGAGAAGGGAGGCCACCATAAGGAAATTCAGGTCTGCATACAAAATAAAATATGAGGTAGGCCTATATTTCACTGTCACCATACATGGGTGTAACCCAGGTAAGTGACTACAAAGAAGCCTAAGAATACCTTGTCATTATCAATGTCTTTCACTTAACTGGGTAAGTATGATTGTATCAAATTGACTGGTCTATTTCAAGACTTCAGTAGCCTTATCAATTTCTAGTGACAGGCAGACCAGATAAACAAGCAACGATTGACCACAAACATGACACACCCCGCTAATACAAAGGCTATATGGTTTTTCGGGAGATTCATTTATCAGGGTACTCAGTCTCTTACAGTTGCTTTTTTAAGGTACTCTTCCCTAAACCATTAATCTCACCTCATCTCTCGATTTAACACACAATCTAAGTTTACTTTCATTTTAGTCGTGTAGTTATCATACTTGTAAGCATGCTGCATTTCATTTGTAGTATGCTCAACCCTGAAGAGTTTTAACAGCTTTTAGCGACATGATGCACCTGAGCGCGTGATGTCCAGGGCTCCAGTGGACCTCAGGCTGCGGCTGACTAGAAGCGCCAGTCTTACGCAACACGGACGAGCAAAGAGCGGGCGAGACCCCGCTATGAGACGCCAACCTCAGGGAAATGCAGTGCCATCCGTGAATTATCCATAATTTCTTGTCAACGGATTTTATATCACGGCCAATGTAGATCGTCTCTGAATTAGTGCCCGCAGTCACAGCTCATGCACCGTATCTTAAAAGCGAGGTAGTTCGAGTGTGCGCATCGACTAAGTTTAATTATTTGGATGAACGTTTAGAAGAAAAACATAAAAACTCGGAAAATATACATGCATTCTCTCTGCGTGAATTAATTTGTATACAACAAACCGCTTTTCTGGTGTATGACAGAAAACTTTGGGCTACAATTGAATCATCTGACTCTCTCTCGTACAGGCGCAGATTCCATCATCATCTATACACATTTTTCATTAATCCGAGATAGAAATTTTGGCATTTTACATAAGACCATACAGAGACGCGATTCCATCAGAATGAAACACACAATTTGGGTACCGACTCATATTCCACTGTAGCAATGCCGTTACGCACGACGGCTCTCGAAAATTGCATCTGCACGGCTCTGTTTGGCCAGCACACCGAGGATGATAATAACCACAAGGCGCTCTGGTATACTCACCTGCACGAGACTGTGATTTCAACTTTGGTGGCGGGAATGGCAGCCGTCAGCGGATCGAATTCCCCTATAGACGCCATATTCACGAAGCTGTTCATTGTGGAGCTACGTCTCATATCCGACATTTTTGCTCAAGTTTAGGAAAACAAATCTTGTAGATCCGTTTTCTCGATGGTGACCTGCTGAGTGCGAGAGACAGACTCAGAGCATAGTGCGCGCGGAGGGGAGTCACCCAACTACATTCTCGACGTCACTCGGACTCAGTCGACCCTTCCTAATTAAAAGAGAGAGATGCCGAGTGGGGAAATGCCAGCGAACAACCCTGAAGACACCTTTATTTGTGTAGTGGAATGTTTTGTAAATCTACAATTAAGAAAATACTTTTTATCCGACATGAAATAATACAGGTGTTTTGGCAACCTCGTTGCTCAGGTGGTTCTCAACCACTGTAGATTGGTTTCGGCTTCATTCTCACTGTTAGAAATAGAAAGACACAAGATCATAATGCAAGCCTGTAGAACCTAGTCTGTGTGATGTTTAGTAATGGCCACCGAGATACTCCTTAACAGTCAAGTGGAAACTGTTCATCCAACCTTTTATAACAAAATAAAGGATGTCACTTCTGTTCCCTATATGAAATATAAAATTACTATTCTGAAGAGGTAAACCTAGGCCTACTACCAGTGCGCTTCAGATCTAAGAGCTGTGTACCTGAACATAACATTTCTATCGTGGTGCTATGACAGAGACCAAGCTTTTCTATCAGGACATTTAGTTCGGACCAGCAGTAACAGGAATGGCTGGTTGACATTATAGACGCAGCCCAGTGAGCTGAAATGGGCACACCTGCTTCATATCCAGTTCGATTTAGAATGCTGACTGGGCACTGTTGTGCTGCTATGTTGCGCTGCTGATATTACAATTTCAGCAGGCAAAGGAACATACTGTACTGGATAAATCAATATTTTATTTATTAAACTTTCCAAAAAGATTATTGAAATAAAATTTCAATTTTATTTCAGTAGGCCTAATATCTTATTGTATTTTGCCACTGACCTGTTTGAATAGGAATATATCAATGGTCTACTATTTACTAAACCAAAAGTTTC
>JAVQKI010105067.1:0-12908 GCA_036025975.1 Nematalosa erebi
ACACCCTCCTCTGAGGCGGCTATGCTTAAGGTGGTTAATTATGTGTGTCCAAAGTTTCCTACCACCAAAGTTTCCAAAAATTTAGCAACCTACTAGTATCAACTATCACCACTTTACACTTTACTACCACTTTACAGCATATACTATCCCTTTGCAAGTCCAATAAAGTCCCAAACAAAGTTTAGCTACCTACTACCAATTACTTCCATTTTAGTGGCTACAAAGTGGCAGTACCCGCATTAAAGTCCAATAGGCCATTACAGAGACAGGCCTGCCAAAACTAGTGAAGTACTGTAATATATAATACCAATGTAATTAATTACTTGTGATACCAACTAAAAGTAATCTCTTTCATTTTAAATAAAAAGTAGCCAGTAACTCATTACCCTCCCAGAGTAACTTACCCAGCACTGGGTAATTCTAGGTTATGATACAGTACTTACAGTAGAGTGTTTGGCTCTGAGAATTCTATTGCCCATACCCCATTTCTAGGCCCTAAAAGGAATCAAAGGTGAACGTGGTCGAGATGGAGGTCCAGGCCTGACTGGGCCTCCAGGACCCCCTGGCCCCCCAGGTACCCCAGGGTATGGGCGTCCAGGTGAACCAGGAGAGAAGGGTAGCCCTGGGTCACCAGGTGTGCCTGGAAATCCAGGAGTACCAGGTGAGCAAAGCACTGCGCAGGACAGCACAGCATCAACACATTTCATTGACTGAGTGATCATTTTGACTGCATAGGATTTAGCCACATACTGTAGGGATGCTTTTACAGTATCAGGCTCAATGGTTTAGGTTTTAACTTCAACCTCATTTTGATGGTATGTGAAGGGTAGATAAACACAGACCTCCAAGATATGCACCATGCAACTCAGTGTTCCAGGCTGGAATATACTGAAAAATAAAATTTAAATGAATTTTGTAGCACAACAAAGCTGACTTTTATCACCTAAGGACACTATGGCATATACAGTAGGCAAGCTACATGCAGTTCTAAAAACACAGTGTGGCTTTGCATGTCTTTTAGGTACCTATAGCTTGCTAGTTTGTGACTAAAACTTCCAGTGCTTTCACGTTAATAAATCAATAAATACTTAATCTGCACTTATCAAGGTCCTAAAGGTGAACCTGGCAAAGGTGTGAGCTCTCCTGGCCCACAGGGTGCACCTGGACCACGGGGAGCGGACGGTAGACCTGGCCTTCAAGGTAAGCTCCTGGACATACAGTTACAGTACAGTAATGAGTACTGATGAGCATGACTTTCCAAGCGTAGCTCTTGCAAAATGATAATACATAATGTTATTTCGGTCCAATGGATGTAAAGTGTCATTCTAAAATATATCTTAATGTACATATATAGTGTATACACACACACACACACATATATATATATAGTATATTATGTATATTTGATAAGTATTCTATCCTCTGAAGGTGACAGAGGGCTTCCAGGTAACCCTGGATTACCAGGATATCAAGGAGTGAAGGGTGACCCTGGCCTTCCTGGCATTGGACTTCCTGGGCCACCCGGCCCTAAAGGTAGAGGAAATGTTGTCTATGTCTATTAATGTCTATTCCAGCAGTCTGATTTTGTCAAGAGGCTCGCTTGATCTGAGTTAGATCATGACTCGCATGACATGCAGACATATGCGTAAAACTGTAGGCATTCTCCTACAAGACGTGGCTTCTACAGGGCGACAAGGAGTCTGTGAAATGCAACTATCAGGGCAGGCTAGAAAACTTCATCTGTTTTCATCTCTGTCTTCCTTTTGAGCAGGGCTTGTATATGACAACTCCTTTGAACGCTAGGCCAATTCCTGTATCCCAGCTACAATGTTATCAGTACTGCTCAGTCCCACTTTTGACAATGATGTTTTAAGATAGAGAGTATAGAGAAACTGCTGTCTGTACATGGCACAACCCCAGTAAAATGTAGTTTATTCTGTGGAGAAACAGGAGGTAGTCCATCTTAGCAGTGACACAGTTCACACCATCCAATACCAAAGCTAGTTGAAAGCAAATAGCAATAATAATAGAATGATTTACCACTGCATGCTTCAGTTTTGGAGCATATCTCATTAGCAAGATGTTTAACTTCAGAGAATGCGAATTCCAAGCCTTAGAAATTGAATACATCAGAATTCTTTTTTCAGGGAGAGCAGACTTCTCCAGTTACATTTCTTCCTGCATATTGTTTATGCATGTATTATTTAAATCATGTTTAAATCATATTCCAAATATGATTTGTTTTTCCGCAGGTTATTCTGGTACGCCGGGAGCACCAGGAATTACAGGAGAACCTGGTCGTCCAGGAAGGGATGGTAACCCAGGATTACCAGGGCCTATTGGGCAGAAGGTATAGATAAGAAAATATTTTATAGAAATTTATGTATATGCAGTATGCATTTGTAGTTCCAAGATGTGGAGTTGCTATGTACTAATTACAAGTTATTACAAGTAATTATAAGACTAACAAGATTTTGTGATACATTAATTTAGGGTGAGGCGGGACGTGGTCTTCCAGGGCCTAAAGGATCTATGGGCCCACCAGGCATTTCAGGGTTTCCTGGGGCAAAGGGTAGCATGGGTCCTCCTGGTGTTCCAGGCACTGAAGGGCAGACTGGGCCACCAGGAGCTCAGGGTGTCAAAGGTAGGATAACATTGAAATTTGGATTCAGCAAATCCCATGGATTCCTCTTGTGCTGACTGGCTCCATCATTAAAAACTGCCTCACGGTTTGCACTTTTGACTCCCAGGTGATGCTGGACCACCAGGACGACCAGGTCAAGAGGGTCCCCCTGGACCTCCAGGATTTGGAGAACCTGGTCAGCCTGGTCCCATGGGACCTCCTGGAGAAACTGGATCCTTTGGTGAGATACTTGCAGCATTTGCACCTCCATTTTCCTTTTTGGCACATTCTCAGATGAAGAACCCTTCAAAGTGTCCTGACTACCTTTGAATTTTGTTCAAATAATAGGCCCTCCTGGTGAGAAAGGAGAGAAGGGTTATCCAGGTGCCCCTGGTTTAGACATGCCAGGACCTCAAGGGGAGAAGGGCACTCCTGGTTTCCCAGGACAGCCAGGGCAAAAGGGCTTGCCAGGACGACCTGGTATCCCTGGACGAGATGGCTTCCCTGGGCAGCAAGGTAAGTTTATGGCTTGGGAGAAGAATACAATATATGCTATCACAGTAAGGAAGATTAAATGTAAAAGTACGTTTTTTTAGCAAATGTCCTGTGTCTTGCAATGAACAAACTCATTTTTATATTTTCATACTGTAAATGTGGTCCATAAAGGAAATTACTGCAATGAGTCTTTTTCATCCTCAGGTATTAAGGGTGACATGGGAATGATGGGTACTCCAGGATTACCTGGGAAACCCGGAACAGCAGGTGGTCCAGGCTCGCCCGGTCCCAGAGGTTAGTGTGATAACAGGAATAGCACTGCGTTACATTTTACAGGCGCTGCAAAGCAACACAAAACAGGTATGCTGGAGATTTGATCAGTTTGTTTCTCTTGTTAGGTGACCCTGGGATAAGTGGGCCGAGGGGGGAATTTGGTGAGCCTGGGCCTAAAGGAGACAGAGGGGAGCCAGGTCTTCAGGGTCCACCCGGAAACATTACCGATGTTGACATGGAGCACATGAAGGGGGAGAAGGGAGACAGTGGAGACAGAGGTAAATTTAAATAAAAGACAGATTGTATATCATCAAGTAACCACAACTGGCACTTGTGAAATACATTATATACAGTAACTATTCTATTGACTATTCCATGAATAGGTCCTTCAGTATTTTCACAGTTTGATTTTCTATGAAACAAAACACATTAATCACTTTAATCCCTACTGTGATTGGATCATCCTTCCCTATGTCATTTGAACTTAGTTAAGTTAAGTAAAATGTGTTCATATTCCATATTCTGTCATAAAGGTATGCAAGGCCCAACTGGAGCGAAAGGCTACCAAGGATTGCCAGGGGATCCTGGAGATCCAGGAAGGGATGGAGACCCCGGTTTACCAGGAAGTCCAGGTAGCTGCCAAACACATCTGTTGGTGTACCAAGCATTTCTGGGTTGTCAGTCAGAGACTGAACTCCTTTGTTCCACTTAGGTGAGAAAGGTGACCCTGGTCTGGTTGGCGATCCGGGACGCACAGGAGAACCTGGACAACAGGGGGGCATGGGAGCCATGGGATTGCCAGGTATGTCCCCCTCTCTTGGTTGGCCGTGAGCAGCTTGTAATTGCATTTGGTACAGTTGTAGCAGTGGGTGCCGCCATGCAGTAGCCTGGGCCCACCCATACTTCCTGTGACGCTACATTAAATTTCGCATCCAAGTCAGTATGGCCAACCTGCTGTTGTACGAAATTTCCTGCACCTAAAACGGGAGCAGCCCCGGCAGGAAATGGGAAGCGAGCTTTTCCCCCCCGGCGCGATTGAGGCGGGTTTAACGCCGTGCGTCGCTACGTATACGTCACCGGAATGAGTGGTCTGATTGGTTGTAGCTTCGTCCAGTAGGATACAGAGGCATTTCAACGACGTAGCCTCTCGGAAAGCGGGTAGAACGCCATCTTGGCCAGACTAAGCTCGTATGATGAGCTTAATAGTTGGTGAAAACCAGGCTAGTCTTTGGAGGCAACAGTCTTAAACAGACTACGCAATGGGAGCTTGTTTGAGCTGAGTCTGAATTCCAGACAGTGGATGCTCCTGCCACTTTATAAGAACAAGCTCTGGCTCTCTCCCCTGGCTCTCGCTGTGTTTCTGCTTGTGTAGGCCCATCTCTTTGACTAGCACATGGGGAGAGGGATGAGCCCACTCTGAACTACAGGAGGCCATCGGTGATGGTCATTAAAAGGACAGGTTAGTTTTTTTACACTTAAAACCTTGTTTTTTGATCATTTATGAATAAATGGTAAAGAGAAACATTTTGACAAATGTTTCTGTTCTCAGAATAATTGGTTGTTCCCCCCACCTAAAAAATGGCTGCATTGGTGCATTGCTGCAGTCTTTCCTAATACGCATTTCAAGTTTGTTTGTAAAGACATGAAATTCCCACATTATCAGTAACGTTCACTAATACGCTGACACAAAAATCATAGCAGAGTGTGACTTCCATCAGCTTATAGGCCTATTGCTTCAAACTCTTTGGAGAAGGTTTACATACGGGTGTGGTGGGTTTAAAAAGATTGGTCCATAATTGAGAATGAATAGTCAAAACGCTGTTAGAGACCATACTTTGTAGTGATTTTTGGTCAGCATATCAACGCCAAAATCAATTTATCACACAGCTCTACTGCATGGCAACCTTTTAAAAATAAAATCCAACAGCAAGTCGGTGTCTCCACCTTAATGTCTAAACTCCAAAACATGAAAGTATCAAAGTGGAACAAGCAGAGTCGCACTCAAATGCTGACGCTTATACAGTTTGTATGGTTTCTATTCACAAGCCGGAAAATACATATCAAGTCTTAGGGGATAGCTGGAAAATAAATGTTTGCGGTTTAGCCCATTCTCAATGTCTCCAGTTTGAAATGCGCCACAAGGCGTTCAGGTTTTCTATTACTGGTGGGCAAAGATCATTTTTTTTAATGTAGTAATTCACAGTAAGCATTCGAAGACTAGTTCTCGCCACCCTACAGTGCAATTCGGCGAGGCATACATGAACGCTAAAATATCAAGGGGAGTCATCATAGACCCAACTCCCAACCCAACTTTGAGAATAGATTAACGGTGATATTTTTTTTATTGCCCAATAAGAGTCTCACATTAACGCAGCATATTAACGTCGATTATGGCCCACCACAATTTTTTTTTTTTTTTAAAGGTGACGTGTTAATTACCATGATACTTGATGCCACATCAAGAGTGTGGTACATAGTGGTTAGACAAAATACAACAATGACCTGTCCATACAATTCCCATCAACAATATACAAATGTATTACTACACATAAACATTTTGATACATGTCAACGGGCAGGCATGGACAGAAGATTACTTCAAAGAGAAAGTTTAGGGATGACTAGTTCTTTCATGCTTCCTAACATATGACAAGCACTTATCATGCATATTTTTAAATTCTTTTGTGCATACTGACATGAATAAATATATGTCTGAATATTGTTGATGAAAATTGTACGTTCAGTTGTTTGGTGTATTTTGTCTTACCACTATATATTTTTTCTTGGTTTGGTATCAAGCATCATGGTAATTAACTAGTCAACGTTATAATAAACGTGAATGCCCTGTGACGTGTTTGAAACTGGAGACACTGAAAATGGCCTTAGCCCGAAACATTCGTTTTCCAGCTATGTCTTGAGAAGACTTGATGTACAGTTTTTGGCTTGTAGTAGAAAACATATACGCATCAGCCTTTGCTTCTTCAACTATAATAAAAATCAAATCCACTCACTTGATGACTTGGAAGAGTGTTCTATAAAGCTGTGTGAAGATTTCGTTGCTGTCCTCCAATTCAAAGCAGATGTTGTAAGATTTCACCCATGCAATATTCTGTAGAGAGGAATTCATTTAAATGCCCAGCACTGCAAAAGCTGAAAACTCCTGATGTCTACAAAACAAAAATACCAACCTCCAGTAGGTAAAAATATCTATTGAACTGGGCACTTTTGGTATCCTCCAGTCCTTTGAGTTGCCTTGTGATGAACATGAAAATATCCTGAAATTAACCAGAAGACAAAGTACAACAGAGATTAAAGAGGAACTTGAAGGTTAAAACACCCTTTTCATTCATGCGTCGAGACACAAAGCAAAACCATTTTCAATTATAAACACACTCAGTCGTTTTTCTAACTGTCTTTATGAATCTTCTCAAATAGAATTTGCTTAGCACAACGTCATATGAGGGAGTCTGGCCAGTTTGCTCAATAAAATCCATAAGGAATAATGCACTATAAGACTGGCATAGCTAAAAATAGAAATTTGCAGGCATATGCATTTTAAAGCCTAACAATTATCAGCGACTTGGCATCAAACAGTGGTTTGGGGAACTAAAGTCCACCACCAGCAGATTCATTTGGTTGAGGAGGGAGGTGGGCATGGTGAGTAAGACAACTTCAAATCATTTTAACGCCAATAAATACATTCAGGCAACTACATTACTGTAAGCACGCCTTGGCCACTACCACAGGCTTGTGTTAGCTAACAGTGCAATAGCAAACAAGAAATTAATCTACTGAATACCGTCACACCACCTGCTATCTAATTCAAACCTTAGCTCAAGCCTAACGTCGCCTATCACTTGGGCAGTATGCCTATGCTATGTGTGTTATTAATGGGTAATTTACAATGCGATGTCCAGCAACAGGTTTCCCCCGGTACAAACCACAACACCAGACTGTATAGTTTAGCCTCTAACATACCAGTTATAGGCCATGTCTCGTCCGTGTTTTGTAAAGGAGCAGTCTTTCATTCTCAGGAACTCAGGCAGCAAATCTGTATATTAACCATAGCCAGCTAAGTTAACAAACACCGTGGTACAAGCACCCATGCATGGCGTATTTCTGCCCATTACTTTGTAAGTCAGCTGTAGTTTTTGTAGATCTGTAGAGCCTGTCCGTCCCTTATTCTAATAAAGATACAAAACAGTGAATAGCTTATACTTGAGGATGTAACTTGACCATCGAGTTGTCATGGACTATAGAATATCATGCCACTGTATCATTTCATTTGGTAGAGCAGAGCAGACAATGTTAGCGATGGACAAGATTGTAGATGAGACAGATGTGCCTGATGCTCCATGCTCCAGCATAGGACAGTTACTGAAAGACAGAGACGGCTCCCTCTTATGACGCAGGCCATACAAATGCAATGCATAGAACATTCAAGAGGACTGCTTAAAATGCATAACTTTTTCCAAAGACTCTCTAGTGTTAGGTCTGGCAAATCATATAAATCAGTCCTGAATGTTAATTTCTGAGCAACTTTATGTGTAAATTCTCTCAACAAACTTCAACTTTTCGGCTTCCAACTTAAAGTTGCTCTTTAAATAAACAATTCTACAATTACTGTAGAGAAAATACCAAAAGAACATCACAGTAAATCCACCTTCAATTTATCAGGTGATGTGTACGGTGCCTCAGGAGCATAGATGCGAAAAATGTCAGCCAGGCAGCAGGCTACAAGAAGCCGTACATCCTTGTCTGGATGCTTGAGGAAAAAGTCTGAAGCTAGGTGAAGGGCTAGGTTGAGATACAACTCCTTTTCCTCTTCTGAATCCTGATCCATGTCCATAAAGGTTTTTACCACCATCTACACAGAAACAGAATATCAATAGACAATGCCCTTCACAGACAAATAGCCTAGTTCATAGATCACAGAAAATACAATTCTCACAAATTCTGACCTACAATGCATTGTTGTGATTCTTTACATTTTATAATACAAAAAAACATCGCTGATCAGTTTTGAACCTACAGAGAAAAGTAAACTAATCTAACATTTTTTAATATACAGTGTGACATTGAAAATAAAATAGATTATGTGATACTATGATGCTCAATACATAATCACACTTCTGTTGTGTAACTGTACAGCTGTAATTGTGCCCCATTGACTCAAACCCATGGTATTCAGATTTTTAGTGAAAACCATCTTTTACAGTTTTAGGTACAAGAAAGCTAGTTCTATTTTATTAGTCAATTGTAAAAAGCTAACTCTGTATACTGGGCATACAAATTTTTTCTTCCACCAACCTTCAGCCTCCGAACCATCTCCTCCTTTGAGATTTTATCGGAGATCTCCTTCACACCCGGTGGATAGGTGATCTTGCCATCTGTGGCTCGATTCTTGGAGTGAGCCATACTCTCCGTTCAGCGCACACGTGACTGTGGAGTGCATATCAGACCCAGAATGTGTACATTTTTCTCTTGATAACAAAAGGCAGTATGCCCACTTATGAGCTCTTGTTTCAAAATAAAGGACAAAAAACTTTCAATCACAGCAGCATATTTCTGTCCAGTGTGAACAACCTGAAGACACCTCACGCTTCCCTGTACTAATAGCTGAATAGGCTCAACAAAGTGCCAAGGAGAGACACCGCATTGGTAAAGTTAGGCTACACAGGTGGGCGAGCCAAAAATAAATGCATTAAGATTTTCTTGCGGTGGCGATGGATTTAATTCGTATAGACTCTCATCTCCAGTGAGGAATAAACTTTTCATGGTCACCTAAGCCTACATCATAACAAGGCCAGGACCACTTCCAAACATGATCAGGTTCGGTAAACCCACAACTTATCGTTTCATGTCATTGTAAATAACGCTAGAGTAAGGAGTCAGCGTTGACAGCAAGACTGGTACAATTAGGCCTAATGTTCTTATTGTTAATAAGTGAAGACCTTTAACTTAACCGGTGCAGTTATTTCTAAAGGCATGTTTTGGAGATAGCGGATTAATGTTACCTGGCTAACCTACGGCTTGCTACCGCCCCGTCTTCCAGCGTGTTATCGATGGCGTTCGGCGAATTTACCGTGCACCTTACGTTAGCTACAGCTAATTGACCTGGGTAAAACCAATGCAACCACAAGCAAATTGCTCACTTTTATTTAAAGTCAATGGAACGACCAACAACCTACGTGTAAAAGAACTGATGCAAACGTTGCCTGCAGACAGATTTTTTCGTTACTGCGCGCTATGGTGAAAGAAGTGTCAGTGATACTGTCCCTACATAGCGTTAGCAGCCTAGCTATGTCGTTCTGCACCCAGAAACAGTGAAAGCTCGCCGTTTCCACTCCGTTACGCGAGCATTGAAGCTTAATCAACTCGTACAGCTTGTCAAGCATTACACATAGCGTCATGTACATGGTTTAGGTGAATGCCACTAATGCGTTTCCTGCCGAGCCGTTTCCACGTTAGTAAATCCGATGGGTTAGACAGGGTAACACTAGCTGGCTAGCTAGAGATTTCCGCGGGGACGGCAGCAAACATTAATATTAGCAGCTAACTGCACGTCCAAACATGCTGGGTAGCTACAGCAAAATCGTTCCACAATGCAAAAGTTAATGTAACCTTACAGATGTCATCCAAATTTACCGCAATGTCCTCTTACCGATATAAAAAACAAAAAGGCTATGAGATAGACTTGTTTGAAGCAATTCTAGGGAAATAATGGGCATGAGGAGAAATTACGCTAGCAAGCTAGGTAACGTTGACATGTTATGCTAGTTCAATTGGCTAGCTAGAACGCAACTCCAAATTAACGTTAACCCTGCCGAACAGGACATATGGCCGAATAAACATATATGAAAAGGATATAGTTTGACTAACATGGTAATGCAATATTTAAAATTCTTGACCCTTTTATTCCAAATCCACAATACCTTATTCGATGAGATGCAACCAATAATCTGTTCTACAACTATGATCCTCCTTTCGGCTTCAAAATGGCGCCAATTTGGCCCTAGCAGCACCAATATCCAACCACCCTGTACAATAGCAAGCAATATGCTACAATGATAGAGTAAAGTGGTACAATGGTGACTCCTGTAGGTTGTTCCTCCTCTCCTTTACCTCACTGGTGCTGATGAGAACACAGAATGTCCACACACACCGTTTAATTCTATAAACAACGAGTTTATTCAGCATATTCTTTATGACAAGTGGTTTGTCAACAATATTTATTTATTTAAACAACATATTTCTCATTACAGAATGACAATCATTATAAAAATATATAAATTAAAATATTTAGCCTGGAGCCTTGGAAGTTTAATTTCCAAAAGGCTTAACCCATGCACATTAAGAAATTGTTTGCCTATTAAACCTGTTATTCCCAAGACTAGTAGCCTACTATTGAATCCAGTCCCGCCTTCTCTTCATCGGTTGTTTAAAGGCATGTTCAGTGCACCGACGGGGAGGTTCCTGAGAGTTTAGCACAATATCCACGGTTATAGGCAGTTCAAAACGTTCCAGCATTTTTGCTATTTTCTGCCTGGAGACACCATGTTTGTTCCTTCTGAAATAAACAAGCACACAAAGAAAATTAATAAATAAGCAAGCAGATTTTCACTCATTCACATATTCTGTGGGATGTCATGAACACTTGAACTTATGTGTTCAATTTCCATCCGCTGTGTTATTAAGTACAGCCAGAACAGCAACCTTCTACCACACATACAAATAGTTCAGTTAATTCCTAATTACTTAAATACAGATTTTCTTTTTTTTTTGTTGTTGTTGTTGTTGATGAACACTTATGCGTTTATGTGTGTGTTTATGAGTAAAACTTTGCTGTATTGTCTTTCATACACTGAGCTTGGCCAGATTCAATACATCAAAATAAAGGCCCAAATCGTCCTATGCTTTCTAGTGCTTATAGGGTGACCACATCCAGGTAAAATGCAGGACAGTAAGCAACTTGGGACAAAGTGGGACAGGCGCTATACACAGAGTGAGACTGAGTATGCAATTGCAAATAATACATAAAAGATACATCATTTTGGTGTTGCTGTGGTGATCCTGTATGTAAAGCAAATGTAAACATTGTAGAAATGCATTCATTGACAGCATAAGACAGACCGTCAACCGTATGGCCATAACAGGCCGATGGTGTGCAAATTGTATTTAGAGTTTTGAAAATGTGGCTGATGATCGGACAAAACCTTGTTAGCGATAAAAAAAAAAAATTCTACAGTACCACAGTACTACTAAGAACTATGGTCAAAATACCTTGCAGCAGCTTGGAAAATCAGGTATGTATGAAGCTACAAGTATTTACTCTTAATGATGCCTGATCTGGCATCATCTACATTATCACAGCACAATAGTGATGTACATTGCCTACAGCACAATCTACATTATCTACAGCGCAATAGTGATGGCATAGCCTACATATCAAACGCAAAAAAATAGAGCAGGGCACACAGACAGATAGGAACGCACATTAGTGATACGCGGGGTCAAGGATTTTTTAACACCCGCACCAACCCGACCCGTCATTAAAGCCAACCTACTCCACTCAACTCACAAAATTATGCACTGATTTTTAACCCAACCCAACTCAACCTGCTAAAATGGATGCCCACTGCCAATGACCATAATAAAACCAATGACCATAACAAAAACACCACTCAGTTCCTTTGTGAACTTGGGTGAGAGGTAAAGAGAGAGGGAAACGTGTCAAATGCCTAATTATATCCTCTTTTACCCGTTTATTACACTTGCACTGTTGTTAAAGATAAACAGCCTATAGGATAACTGTTAGGAGATGCGTGGCAAGCTATTATTTTCGCTGCACAAATTATTGTTAGGAGGCTATACAGGTGGGAGATCTTGCAGTCTCTGACATGCGGCATGACGTGTGCATGAGAGAAAGCAAGGTAGAGACAAGCACATTTTATCCTCTCAAAAACCAAACCAATGAACTGGTACAGTACATATAACTCGAATATTATCTGATATATATTTATCTGATTGGTTGACAGTTATGGCAAATAACGTTTTCTCCAATTTGTGAGCGAGCGCACGGGTGAAGTTGAGCGAGAATGAGAGAGGGTCAATTCACACGCATTTTTCCTGTACAGGTCCCTTTTGATGCCAAATGAAATAATCCCAAATTTTAGCATCCTACCCATACAACAATTTTGGAGATATGGCCCTCAAAAGTTTGGGTGCCACACCCACTTTTCGGGTCTTGAAAATGGCTTGGGGACAAAATAACCCATCGACCCTACATCTGGCCCCCGGCTGACCATGTAGGCAATTGATAACTGAATTGAGCTTTTAACCCATGTACAGTTTATCAAACATTTAAGCCTAGAAACACTTTGTTTTTCCAATTCCTTCATAATAATCTAGGACTCTGGATATGGGACTATTTGCCCATAGTTTTGAAAAACATTTTAAATCCAGTCCTATTTGCATACTAGACAGTGCTTGCCCTACGTCTTATGTAATAACATCCT
>JAVQKI010105120.1:0-10089 GCA_036025975.1 Nematalosa erebi
TATGAAATGCGCTATATAAATAAAATTGCCTTGCCTTGCTTTGAGTACATTGTTCTGAAGAGACTATATCTCAGGCTAGTGGATAAAAATGTGGTACACCTTTATACGTATATTACAGATACACTCGTACAGATACAAGGTCATAAACAGGTGACAAGTAAAATGGGACATATTTACTATTGAGAGGACACAGGAAATATTGCTGTTCGTGCCATAGATCCCTCAACAAAAAGAATCTTTGCTAAAATAGCTGAAATAGTTTCCTTATTTGATTTTCCATTTATTTTTGGCGGTGTTCACTGAGGTGTAGTTTCAAAGGAAATTCTGATATCAGCAAAACCACCACCACCTGCAGTCTCATTCACACCACCCTTGTCTTCCACATTTGTGTGTGTGTGTGTGTGTGTGTGTGTGGGCGTGTGTGCGTGCATGTATGGGCGTGTGTGCGTGCATGTATGATGTGTGTGTGTGTGTGTCCATGCAAATGAGTGTGTGTGTGTATGTGTGTTTGTGTTTGTGTGCGTCTACGTATGTCCCTGTGTGTGCATGCATATGACTGTGTGTGTGTGTGTGTGTGTGTATTTCGTCCGAGTCCCTCTTTTGTCTAATCTCACACCCCTGGGCTCTAGCACACACCAGCGCCACGCTGCTCCTCAGGTTGGCCGCCGTCACGAGTTCCCAAACTGTTTGCTCTCCGCCCGGTGCTGAAAGCAGCCTTTCCAGAGAGCAGATAAGCCGTGTTGGCTGTGATACGGGGCCCGGCCTTCTGCGTGCAGGTCGAGATAGTGACACGTGTGCCTAGGCTGTTTGTCGACTGATGCGAGCTCAGATGCAAATGCATGACTGTAGCCAAACATAGCCTAGCAAGAGATAGCCCGCTGCTGTTCTGCCCTCTCAGATGTTTTCAACATGACATGCATGGCCTCGTATAGCTGGGACTTACTGAAGTGAAAAACACAACTATTTGCATTCGATCACTTCCTGTGTGAGGCTCGGCTGTCTTCCTTAATCAGGAAATCTTCCTCTAATTGATCTCTTCTATCGGAGTTGGGGGGGGTGGGGGGCTCTTATCTTTCCTGCAGTTACTCTCTGAAATCTAATAACTGAGAGCCCATGAAATGTGTCACTTAGCTGTAACGTCCCTCCTCTTCCCTCCCCTCCCCTCTCTTCTCCTCATTTCTTCCTCTCCCCCCTGCTCCTCCTCCGCCTCCTCCTCCTCCTTGTCCCTGTCCCCACCCCCCCACCCCCTCCTCTCGCAGGGCCGCTGCACACGTGACAACTGCAAGTACCTGCACCCCCCGCCGCACCTGAAGACCCAGCTGGAGATTAACGGCAGGAACAATCTGATCCAGCAGAAGACGGCCGCCGCCATGTTGGCTCAGCAGATGCAGTTCATGCTGCCAGGAGCCCAGCTGCAGCCCATAGTGAGCGGCCCACAGTCTCCTCAAGGGACAACAACACATAGGCTAGACATACCTGAACTACAGTCAGCTACAGAAGATGAAATCATTCATACAGTGCTAATGTCCTCTCTCTCTCTCTCTCTGTCTCTCTCTCTTTCTTTTTCTCTTTCTCTTTCTCTCTCTCTCTCTTTCTCCCTCTATCTGCTGTCTCTTTTTTGCTGTGTTCTCTTGCTTTGTATCTCACTTTTCCTCCGCCTCTCTTTTTTTCTCTATTCTCTCTCTCTCTCTCTCTCTCTCTGTTTCCCTCTACCTTTCCTCTCCCCGTCCCCTCTCTCTTTTTCCCTGTTCTCTCCTTCTCTCTCTCTCTCCATCACTCTACCCTTTCTCTCCCCTCCCCCTCTCCTGATGGCAGACCTCGTTCCAAGTTTCCCCCTCTCTGGGCAGCAGCCCCGGCATGGCGTTCGGCCCGTACCTGGGCCACATGAGCCCCAGCATGGGGCTGGTGCCCGAGCTACTGCCCAGCGGCCCCGTGCTGGTCCCGGGGAGCCCCACGGGAATCGCCATGGGGAACGGAAACTCGGCGCAGAAGCCCGCGCGCACCGACAAGCTGGAGGTACTGCAGTGCAGCAAGCAGGCAGGCAGGCGGGTGGGCGGGCAGGCGGACGGGTTGCTGTGCATGCGGGCAGGCGGCTCTTGCTGTGCCGAGGCCGCTCTCTTTCTCCCCCGCAGCCTACAGATTGGGCACATATGTGCAAGAATGCGTTTGGGGCAGCGCCATGGCCCAAGCCAGGCTGGCAGTCTGCAGTCAGCAGTTCCGCCCTCTGCCATAAACATAACAGCGGCTTTACAGGGCTTAAGACTATTGAAGTAGCCTACAGTCAGTGTACACCATAGAGAGATCGTCTTTACAAATGCATAGTGGTAGACAATGTGTTTTGTTTTTATGATGGAAAATTCCCAAAGAGGTACTGTAGGTTTGAAGGTACAGGAAAGTGTATAGAGTATTCTAATGCAGGAATGCTTCTAGATTCTACGTAAGTGACAGGAATTATCTTTCGGTTTCTCAAACCCTCGGAGTGTAAAAGGACTTCTGTACTACAATATCTGAAATCTTTCAGTCCTACATTTAGAAATACAGCACGTTACAGTTGTATTGTTGTGATTGTTTCCATATGACCTATGAATAGATGAAAACAGAGGACATGTGTATATTACAACAATGATGCTGTTTCATAAACAAATGGGTGTGGATGGTTGTTCTAATCTTTCCATTGCTGTTCCTAAGGTATGCCGTGAGTTCCAGCGAGGCAACTGCACCCGTGGTGAGAACGACTGCCGCTACGCGCACCCCATGGAGGCCGCCATGGTGGATGGCAGCGAGAACTCGGTCATCGTGTGCATGGACTACATCAAGGGCCGCTGCACGCGCGACAAGTGCAAGTACTTCCACCCGCCCGCCCACCTGCAGGCCAGGATCAAGGCCGCTCAGCATCAGGCCAGCCAGAGCGCAGCCGCAGCCGCCATGGTGAGTCGGACCTTGGACACACACTCCCACACACTCCAGGGCTCAGTGTTTCTTCTGCTCGGACCACGTGAGCAGTGACACATCAGTAATGGTGACTAGCTATGGTTTACCTTGTAAACATGGTCTCACAAAAAACAAAACCCTGACCAATGTCTACAAAATGTCAGAGAAGACCAGTTTTTTTTAAAGATAAGATGCTTAGTAGCATCTCCTTTCTTCTCATTTTGTTAGGATAGTGAACATTTAGCTCAGTTTATAATGGATGAATTGCAGTGTTGTATATGTACAGTATTGCTGTAAATGAAGTTATTGTAAATGGTGTACCTGATGATGTAGTTGTTGATGGCATGTTCAGTGCAATTCTCCCACCATGCTCCCCTGTCAGAGACCACACACTGGTATTGAAGTAGGATGTATGCAGTAGAACCCCCACAGCAGTAAATCTGGCCTACATAATGACCCACCTTCCCAAATAGCCGCAGAGACGCAGAGCCATAAATATCCATACGTCAAGACTTCCGCTGTCATTGTTAAAAGTTGGTTGTTGAACACGTGCTCCTTCTTGTTGGGAAATGAGTGGACCTCCCTGGCAAGCTTGTTTGGCTGCTTAACAAGGCGGCAGAGTCCTTGTCCTCGCCCTTGTCAAAAGTCAAAGGGAATCTGAGGCTATCCCTATTTAATCACTATGACACTGTGATCAAAGTTAATTCAATAACAGCACTTCCTCATTATGCATCTTAGTGGCCAGGAGGCCCTTTTGTATTAAACGCAGCCTCTTGACATTTGAGGTTGTGAATCTCAGAGATGCGCCCAGCTCTCGCCACCTGCCAGTTCATAGATTAACCATGTTGTGTTGGCATCATCAGCAGAGGGCCAATTCATACCCACTTAAACCCTGCAATTACGGAGCTGCGCAGTGTGTGTTTCTGATTTTTCACCCGTGCTTGTGTGTGTGTGTGTGTGTGTGTGTGTTCGTGTCCGTATGGCTGTGTCTGTGCATGTGTGCGTGTAACTATGTATGTGTGCATTCATGTGTGTGTCAGTCAGTTTCTCTGTTAATGTATGTGCCCATGCAAGCGTGTGTGTGTGTGTGTGTGTGTGTATGCACGTATGTGTTTGTTCCTGGCAGACTATGTGGTATACATATGTGAGCACATGCCTTTGTGTGTGTGTGTGTGTGTGTGTGTGTGTGTGTGTCTGTGTGTGTGTGTTTGCGCGCGTATTTTTAACCCTGTTTTAACACACCATGGTATCTCTGCATGGGGCTGAGTGCTAAATTATTCAGCATCTCTGGCTGGAGGCAGCTGGGTGAGGCAAGTCCTTTGTCTCCCCCTGTGATGTATGGAGCCTCCTGCCACTGTGATCAACTGCAAACAAAGTCTGTCTGCAGTGCAGGTGCTGGAAAAATGAGAGAGTGAGAGAGAAAGAAAGAAAAAGAGAAGAGAGAGTATTGTTAGTGTTTTCTGCTGGCATTGCCCACTGAATTTCAATGAGAAGTGAGCGATGAGAGCATAGCATGGGCACATTTGAGTCGTCTGTGTAAACGTTTGACGAGCTACAGGGCTCTGCATTTTACCTCTGCATTGATCAATCACCTTAAGTTCGTTTTAATGTTGGCGAACAGGCTAGAGGGAGCTAATTAATCTAACTGAAAGACGTTAATGTTGCCTGTGCTAGACCATAAAACTTGTGCTGCGCACCACTTATGCAGACTCCTCTCCCCCTCTGCTGCACGCAGCCTCTGCAAGCGTTACTCTGCTCCGTCCGCATCTCCCATCTTGCCTTGTCTGTGCTTACTTCTTCCGCATCGTCCGTCTGTTATCGATGCCACCGCTACATGTCCGTGCTGGCCAAATGTCTTGCCTGCGTTGTGTTGTGTTGTGTTGTGTTGCGCTGCGCTGTTATTGGTCGGCTGACGTCACACCCTCGCTGTCCGCTCATGCAGCCTCTCATTCGTTCCCAGAAGCGCACACCCCGCAGGTCGGCACCAGAAATTGTAATTGGCTTCTTCGCCCTCATAAATCTGGTGCTTGGTGTCATAGTTGTACTTAATGCCTGTGTACTTCCATAGCAAAGCCATTTAGTTTTAAACCCTCATCAGACCCATCTCTTATTGGTAGAGAGAGCCTCAAGATGTCTGTTTTTATACATCTGGATGGCCTCCATTAGCCTAATGCATCAAACCCTTTCACATCATTTCACTTTGTGCAAAACATCTAAAACCTATCCATTGCCATCCGTTCGCTCCACGTTATGCAGATACTTTCTGCTTCAACCCATTGCTAATGTTTGGTCATGACACATGCTACGCACTGGAATGCACCATTTGAATTCAACGTCACCACTTTCAGCCGTCTCTTTGTTTGGTAATTGGCCCACACAGCTCAGAGACGTTGCGAACCAAAGCCTACGGACAGATTCCTGACGCGGTGGTGGAGCTAAATGAGAAATTGCTGGCGTTAGCCTTGCTAGGTCTCCATATATTGAGTCAGAAACTGACAGTGAATAATTCATGTATTTCTGTGAATCTGTATTAGTCAGTGTGTTTGCACAATTTTAAATTCATGACATTAATGCGTTTTCCTTCGAGCCTGTAGCAAATGTGTACCTGTAATCCAAGGGTAGACATAAATGATGTTAAACGCTCACCCTGATAAACAACAGCCTCTTGAGTAAGCTGTACATAAAATCAATAAGATTGCAGTCTGCACTTTTGTGTCCCTGTTGGTGTATCTTCAGTGCTTGTAAAAACACTGACAGGTTTGTAGGGAGGCTGAGATTGCAGCACTGGATTGTGTGAAACTCAGGATGCTGTTTATAAGGTGAGCTTTGATCTTCTGATCCAGTCCTGGAGCTCACAAATCCCCATATGACCTGAGTGTTTCTCACTCTCGCTTTCTCCCTTTTTAGTTTCTCAATCAGCCATCCAATTCTCTCACATTACACTTTTTTTTTCTGCCTCTTCTTCTCTCCTTGCCTGTTCTCATGTCTGTTCCTGTTTTGTTCCTCTGCGCTCTTCCTCCTCTCTCTTGCTCTCTCTCTCTCTCTCCCTCTCTCCCCTAGGCCTTGCCTCCAGGTTCAGTGCAGTCCCTCCCAAAGAGGCCCACCTTGGAGAAGAGCAACGGAGCATCTGCAGCCGTCTTCAACCCCAGCATGTTCCACTACCAGCAAGCCCTGGCCAACATGCAGCTGCAGCAGCCTGCCTTCTTCCCCACAGGTGAGCCCCGCTGGAGGGGAACAGGACTGACGAGGGGTGGGGGGGCCCAGCCCGTGTGCAGGGCTAGGCTATGCTTGGCTAAGCTACGCGAAGCTAACCTATGCTAAGCTTAGCTAAGGTCTGGGTTGGGGCCTATGGGAGCCTCGCTATGCAGCAGCAGCACGTTAAAGTGTTCCACACGCGCCAGCGCTGTTGCCTCTCTTGTGGACTGGAGTGTCAGAGGGAACAGGCGCAGGCGCAGCCAGCAGAGCGGTCACATCAAAGCCACACCCAGCATGCATGAACACAGCCTGTGGGGCTTCCTGTGCGGGATACTTTTGATACTCCTCCACTTCTTTTCTTTTTGTTTTCCTTTCTCTTTCTCCTTCCCACTCTGCCTCTATCCATCTCAGTCTTTATCTCTCACATGCATCTGCATTGCCACCTATGAGTCTGTCTTTCTCTCACTCTGTTTCTTTCACTCTTCTCATCCCCCTGTCGCTCTCCATGTATCTCTGGTCGATGCATGCGTGCTTCACTAATTGGTCCCCTGCAAGACTTTTTCATCTCCTGATGCCCCACTGCAGCAAACACACGCTCTCTCTCTCTCTCTCACACACACACACACACACACACACACACACACACAGACAAGTTTCACACTGTAGCGCTGCTGTAGGAAGAAGATTAGCATGGTAGGCCAAAAGCCCTATTCCCCAGTGCCCTGTAGCAGGGATCTTCCTGGAGAACAATAACAAGACAACCAAGACAAACACAGCTAGCTTGAGACCGCTGTAAACCACACTGCAGGTCTGCGTTTGGAACAGAAGCCTTTATGATCAAGTGAGATGAAAATGCCTCATCTCCCCTGCTTACTAGCTAACGCTCCCAGGGAACCTGCCAACTGGGGCACCCGTCCATGCTAGCATTAGCATCGTCTTCGACAATCCATAGAAACAGGCTAACACTGACACAGCTAGGCTAGGGGTCATAGGTGAATACACAGCTCTTGCTAGCATTATAATCATCTTCTTAGACAATCCGTAGAAACAGGCTAACACTGACAGCGCTAGGCTAGGGGTCATAGGTGAATACACAGCTCTTGCTAGCATTAGCATCATCTTCTTAGACAATCCACAGAAACAGGCTAACACTGACACAGCCAGGCTAGGGGTCATAGGTGAATACACAGCTCTTGCTAGCATTAGCATCATCTTTTTAGACAATCCATAGAAACAGGCTAACACTGACACCGCTAGGCTGGGGGTCATAGGTGAATACACAGCTCTTGCTAGCATTAGCGTCATCTTCTTAGACATTCCATAGAAACAGGCTAACACTGACACAGCCAGGCTAGGGGTCATAGGTGAATACACAGCTCTTGCTGCATTGCTACCTGGCTGCTATAGGTCCACCCACATCAGCGTCTGTGCTTTTGCATTTTTGCAGCCCCATCTTGTCATCGTCTATGAAAGTGGTCAGTGTACATGTATGGAGTGTGTCCTGACCCCTTAACCTGCCGGATACTGTTACTCATGTTGCTCCTGTCCCGATGTTCCATCCTCATGTGGTGACCACCTGCCTCCTCTCTCCCTTATCGTCTCTCCTCTCTCCCCCTTGTCCTCCCTCATCTCTCCTCCCTCCCTCTCTCCTTTCTTCTTTGTCCTCCCTCATCTCTCCTCCCTCTCTCCTCTGGGCTCTGGATGGGAAAGGCCCAGTCCTCTGCATGAGTCCCTCTGGAGGTGTTGGTACGTCCTCCACTCTACAAGCACATAGTCTGGGGGTATCAAGGCTCTCAGAGCCTAGTAGTTATTAAGTATACAGTATAATTGGAAATGGTAATGCCAGTATACACACATTACATGTTTGTGTATTGTATATTAACCTTCAAATAAAGTTAATTAACTGTTTGTGAGAATAATAAAATCCCACGTAAGGTTTTAGACTCACTCTTCCATTAGTGTTATGGGTAGTAGACGTATCGGCAGGATTTTTACTACTGACAATGTGCTTTCACAAGATTTACAATTAGCATGCAAAATGATGCCAAAAAAAAACATTCATTGCCCACACATTAGCATTCTGTGATAAATCGGTGTAAAAATATGGACGAATAAGAGATGATTTTGCACATTAATTATCATTAGATGTATTTACTGCTCTGGTTAGATGATTTGTGTTAATTTAAACCCAATCTTTCCAGGAAGTCTTTCCATTTCATCACATTACCTCGCATTCCCCATATGGAAAGAAATTCTGTGTTTGTTGTCACACTGGTGTGGGAGGAGCTTTAATTCTGTTTACACTCGGCCCCTTGGAAGATCCTTTGTAGGTTCTCCTAGAAGTTGGACACCTGATAATGATAGCAGAGCAAATGTGTGTGGCTGGGTGCTTTATGGCTCACTCACTGACATGTTGTACTTGAACTTGTCACTGTTTACGTGACACTCAGCAGTGGGTTTGTTGTCGGTTCAGCGTGTGCTGCCAAATAGTCAAAGGTTGGCAGGTTTCAGACCTGTAATTTATTTGCCCGAGCATTAAAACAAACCCGTTTGATATGCACATGCAGATAGACATCAGTTGTCACCAGCTTTTTGAAGGTGCTTTATCTCACTGAGCAGACACGGAAAGCACTGGCATCTCACAAATAGCAGAGGGTTTCTGTTGGTAAGGTGAGGTGGAGGTGGAGTCTTCACACATCTCTGCAGGCATTTTGTCAGTGTCTGTCTGTGTCCATCTGTCCGTCTGCTTGCTTGGCTAGCCCGTCTTGGCTTATTTTGTGTTGTTTGTATGTGTGCGTGTGTGTGTGTTTGTGTGTGTGTGTTTGTGCATATTTCTGCACAAACACACATGAGTGTGATTGTGTGTGCATAGCCCAGCTTGCAGATGAGGTTTTAGCCAGTGGGAGAGTGTTCAGGCTTAGCAGTGGGTGGTGTTCATTTTACCATTAAGACCTACTTCCTGTCTCTTCCTCTCTCTCTCTCCCTCTCTCTCCCTCTCTCCCTATCTCTCGCTCTCCTTCTCTCCCTGTCTCTCTCTCACACTCTCTCTCTCTGTCTCTCTCTCTCTCCCTCTCGCTGCACCTCTTCCTCCTCCACCCTTGTCTCTGTCTCCCTCTCCCTGCTGAATCTGTCTGTAGGGCTGTTCAAACCCCCAGAGAGCCGTTGGGAGAGAAGGGACTGGAGCAGTTGCAGGCAGCCCCACAGTCGCCTCCTGTCAATGCCCGGACATGCTGGTGAGGGCAGTGTCCAGGTCTACCACCCCTAACCTCTCCCCCCTTAACCCCTCATGCCCCCCAAAGCTCTCTCTCTCTCACACACATGCACACGCGCACACTCACACACACACACTCGCCCACACACACCTCCCTGGTGTTTATCTTCAGTGGCTCACACTGTCCAGGTGTAATATAGCAGCTCTGCCATCACAAAGTCTAGTCTGGGCTAGTGGGTCTCCACATTAGCCTGCTTTAGCATTTGAGTGCTGCTAATGGAAGTTTAGCTCTTACTCCTCATTAAAGGCTAATGTGCTAATATGGCAGGAGCTTGATCCACGTCATTTGGTGTTATAGAGGGAGATTGTTAGGCCAGGGTTTGGTCCGTGTGAGTCTGTTTGTGTGTGTGTGTGTGTGTGTGTGTGTGTGTGTGTGTGTGTGGGTGGGTGTGTGCAAATGGTGGATTATCATATGAGTTTGTTGCTGGCTTTATTTACTAATCAGTTATGTGTTTGCATTGCTACTGTATTTCTTTGATATCATTCATTTAGGCACGTTTTTGTGTTCTTTTGTCAGTGTTTATCAATATTACACTAAAATTTTGGTGTCAGAGCAGATTATGAACGTGTCACCATGACAAATGTTTGGCTTAGTAACCATCACATAGGCAATGCAACCTTTACAGTTTTTTAAAAATTCAGAATATTAGTTTCATGTTAAAGTTTCCATACTGTACAGTTGAGAGTTGGCA
>JAVQKI010105285.1:0-14651 GCA_036025975.1 Nematalosa erebi
TCAGTGCCTCAAGTGAGACCATACTGTGGACTACAAGAGACATGCCTCTACCAAATACTTCATGAAGACCATAATGGACAAGGAGACTCAGGTCTCCTCCAATGACTGAATAAGGACTGCCTGAAGATTTGTCTTTTCACCGGTAGTGTAAAGCCTAGTTTATGGTCATCCTACTCCATAAATATGCAGACACACGGTCGTTTTCACAGCGAGCTTTACCTTTCACAGTTGTCCGTCGCGCGTCTGTCTACCGTGTACACCAACACACCCCAACAGTGGAGTGGCACTAGTCTACCCGCATACCGGTACAATGATTGAAAAGTTGTTTAGCTTCGTCTTGTTTAGTTTTTTACACTATGTCCTTGCAAGCAAATTAAGAGTTTATGCCAGCCAATTTTTCTGTTAGCTCATGAGTCGAGAACTTTTCACATACCTGACTACAAAGTAATTTCTGCTGACGAAGCACTGATTTCAAAACTAGATTAAAACACAGGTACAGTACAATCTTCAACATCGTATCCAGAACGACGTCTGAGATTATTTGCAAAGCTTGCACTGTGAACTAACATGTTGCTAATTATTCATAGGGTAAACCTAGGCAGAAGCCAAAACAAAGCAAGCCAACCAATCACACACTCCCTCTCTCTGTGAGGTCTCCATCGTTTTGATGGATAGTCAGAAAATTGGGGAGGTATCCATCATCCACCGGAGAGAATGTCGGAGAGAACATCCTTTGAGACTGTGAGGCTGTCTAGTTATGCAGTGCTGTCTACACACTGCAGGCTAACTCATAGAATACTGAGCTAACTCACAGAATGCTGAGCTATAAATAACAATGTGAAGAAGAGGAAGCGACATACTGTGCTACTCAAGACTCACTGTTTTTGTTTTGGTTGCTCTTTTTTGGAAACGTTGTTTTCCAGGAAAAAACATTGTTGTTGATTTTTTTAGAGTTCAATTGCCCGAGGAGGAATGTGAAAGTCACCATTTAGCAGTGACAACAAACCATTTCTGCTTATTAAACAAAGCATTTGTTACAGGGTACTCTGTGTGTGTGTGTGTGTGTGTGTGTTCCTTCCAGAACTCATTGATTTATGTATTTTTGCGTATGTGCACTTCATATTTTTCATGGGAGTGAGTGTTGCCATTACATACACGCATGCAGTATTTAACAGTGCATGGTACTTACGGGGGCAGTCCATCTCATCGCTCTTGTCATCACAGGCGGTCCAGCCATCACACTGCCAGGACAATGGGATGCATTGCATCTTCCCACTGCGACAGGCAAACTGCCCAGGGCTGCAGCGCAGCTCTGCACAAGCGCACGCACACACACACACACACACACACAGCAAGTGAGAGAAAGAGAGGGAATCAAAGTCAAGGTCATTGGCCTATTCAAGACATAAAACTAATGAGCATGCACAGACCATCAACTGCATTAGTGTAACTGCTTCCATTTTACACACACTCCAGATCAGGGGTGCCCATGCCCAACCAAGACGATCGCGGTCGACCAGTTGATCGCCAAGGCAGCGCACATAGATCACGAAATGTTCCATGAAAAAATGCTTGGTAGACGTTTCATTTGCTTCGACTTTGACCTGCAATTGCCAAAAAAGTGGCCTCACTTGCGGAGTAATGGAGAAATTCATGTGGTCGATATTTTCATCCCTCTCTTTTCAAAAGTAGCTCGCAGGCCGAAAAAAGCTGGGCACCCCTGCTCCAGATCATTCTCAAAAGGGCTAGCTAAGTACTTTTCAGTAGCCCTTGTTGGCAGCCTAGCCTATTGGTTATGCTCAATGTGAGGGTAATGGCAAGTGCTATTGCTATTAGCCCATACAGTGAATACAGAGTTGAAGAGATAGGCTAGATGTTGAGGTTCCCATCACTGTACAAGCAAAACATCAGCTTAAATAATTGCATCAGTGAGATGGTCTCTTGTGGTCTTCTTGGCTCTGTGATGACCAATGCGACCCATTCAATCAGGGAAGGGTACTGGAGGAGGGCTTCAACTTCAACTTACAAACTAGTTTAGATGCCTGAAGTTGGAATAGATAGGTATAACATTTGCTTAGGGGGCTGACAAAGTTTTGAAAACTGTTATCTTCAGGCTTAAAAATTTCCCTTGTTTACATCACCTCACTCTATGAGGACACGGCCCTGAGACAAATTCACAGTACCTCTGTATACCTAATGTGATCAACTCTGCAGCCACTGTACTGGCACAGAATGAAAGGGCCTTTTACAGCCTAACATGGTGACCTACTACATGAGGACACAGTAGTTATATGGCAAACACCAGTGTCAGCGCTGATCTAGGCCTAAATCACGAGTCGTCACACCACAACAGATATCTCTTAGACTACTTGACTTCCTCTCAGGAGTGTAGGCACTTTGACATTCACAATAACTGATGGCCTCAGTTACACAGTGAGCCCAAGAAGCCAAAAAAAGGTCTGGATGAAACTTCCCCATTCAACAGGATACTTCAAAATCCACTACTAGTCTACTTAGGAATATAAACTGCCACTTGAATCTGACAAAGAACAGAACATACTTCTCTGTTCACGCAACCAAACAAGGGTGTTCTGTGTTCCAGCATGAACTAAGGAAATCAGCACGCAGAACCAACACTTTATTCGCTCACTGCTCTGGCAGTTGGATCCTACTTGACAAACACCACATGTAGGTTCGCTCTCGCCAAGACATTCATATAATTTAAAATTAATAACAACACTCCCTCTAAGTGCCAAGCAAGGACAGAGGGACACCTGTGTGTGTGCATTAGTGAACACTAACCTGAGGTGGTCTTTGGCTTGTCAGCCAGACACAGCCAATTTCTGTGACGTACAGTGTGGCTCAGAGGTCACAAATGGGAAAGACCACTATAACACGCAAAAGTGGGGGTGGGGGACAAGAGTTTGGGGTCTTACCTGACAGTAGCCTGGCCAACGCTAGTCGAGGGCCTGCAACAAAACACACAACAGGTGAAGACTTAACTAACCAGTTCAAAACAGCACAGTGAAGAAGACCAGCTCTGTGACAGAATGTGGACAGCGCACACACACACAAACAAACATAAACTCATTAACACAGACATAGACCGACATAGATGAGTGTGTGTGTACGTACACACATGACAAGTAGTGGAATGGCATTTTCTTCTAGGTAGGCTAGTCATTGACCACCTAGGGAGTTGTTAATTATGCAAGGGGTTATTTGGGTGTCCCATTTGCCTCTGCTTGTATGGTAGGAGTGGGGCCTCCATCCAGGCCACCTGTCCATTGGCATCTCATCATAAAATACATCACGTCTGAGACCACCCACAGTTTCTGCCTCTCCTTCCCTCAGACTAGACTCTCACAATCCAAGCTGGCTGGCAGAAAACTCTTAGCGTCACGCCAAACTGTTTTAACATTTCTCTCTAAGCTGTCTGTGGCGTTTGGTGGAGAATGAATTACTGAGTGCAGCACAAAGCTTAGAAGCTGCTCTGTGAGCTTTTAAGAGGCAAACACAAGCATACCATACAACACTCTCCTGAAGACCCGTGGCGGGAGCAGCACGACTGCTTTCCCCGGTTTATTCACAAACCCCCTCACATGACGCTGCCTACGCTGCTTCATTCAAATTATTTTAAAAAAACAAGAGCCAATCAAACACTGGTCCAAAACTAACACAGCTTCTGCAACTCGGACTGGTCATGAAAGAAACGTCTTGTAACTGATTCGTCTCCTCACAAAACCACTATTTGAACCCGACAAGACTAGCACAACAGTAAGCTAGACTGTGTGTCGAACGTCTGCAACCAAGTGCCCATGAGATGGTGCGTTAGGCCAGGCACAATTTTAAACAGTTAAAGGCGACTTCGATAATGCTCCTATTGGACCGGTCAGTTTTTTTAATCACAAATCACAATTATAGCCATGCACCGCATTTTGAAATACATGGTGGTGGTTTTTGTTTTGCTTGGATTAACCCATATTAGAACAAACTGCTTTGGACTTTCACGAGCGCATCCCGGGTGGCTTCAGAAGCTCCATAGGTGGCATACCAGCGGTTAGGCCTACCGTACCTAAACAGTCAGTCAGAGGGGGGCGGCCACCCAAACTTGAAACTTCACGGCACAAACAGAGCTACCCCGCGTCGGCATCCCTCTAAGTTTAAAATTAGCACTGTGTCGCATTCAGATTACCCATGCTTGTTTAACTCCCTTAAGTGGTGTAGACGTTAAATCCACACAGACTAACCTTTTGACATGCCACCACCTGCCACACTGGACGGTAACGTTAGCCTGGCAAAGTCTGACAGCCAACACATCTCACTAAACTGTATAAGTTACGGCCCTTACTGAAAATGCTATCAGAAGTAGGCAAATTTGATTAGGTATCCTACATAAAAAGACAAGGGAGAGAAAATTGGTTTAATACACTGTGCCGTTTCTGTGATCATCTGAAAACCAGACTACATTTCATAATTGCGACAGTTCGTCGGAAACAAATTGCAAGTGGCCTATGTACACAATATTCCCTAGCACCTTTACATGTACAATAGCTTGCTTGTAACTATCAACTATTTACTTAACTGTTGACACGATCTCTGCAAGTGCCTTTTGTGCGCAGGCAAAGAACGGATTAAAAAGCAAATGGCTACATATCAAGCTAGCACTGGATTGTTCTCACTGAGGCGTTTATAACTGTACATAGTATAAAGCTTCAACATATCGTGTAATTACCGACCATCAATGCAAAACTATTATAATTTCGCTTCGTATAATGTCTTCTCCACACAGGGACTTAGTACCTCCTTGTGCTCGGACGGGTACGTGAGTAAATCTCTGCCGAGGCAGTTTCCTAGTCGACACAGGCCATGTCCTGACCAAGGCCTATCATATCACAAACATTAACGGCAGTTCATAACTCCTCAAATTTCCAGTTACATGACTTGCCCAAATGTTGAGTTTTTCCAAATGATAGCTACTATTACATTATCATTAATGCAATATTGACATATGCACATAAACAAAAATAAAACGCGAGACACGTTAACCTACAATAATAGCTACCACTACGCTAGCTAGCGTGATAGCCTAGCAAAATGTTGTTTGCAGCTGACTGGCCAGTTCATGTTAGCCAACAGCCAAAATTGTGTTTCTCCCACAGACACTTACCTGTCCGTGGTGGATCCGTCAAAGTCAGAACAAACAGGAGAGACAAGACAAGGACGAAACTGCTGCTGTCAGCTTTCGGCAACATTTATCCTCCATTCATAGTAGTTCCCACACAGAAAGAAAATAACCGAGAATATGAACTAGCACACCCTCGTCAAGAACGTGCAACGAAGACCGATCCAGTTATTAATGCTTTTCTAAACGACAAAGTACGCGTCCCATAGTTTAACTGCTACTATAAACACATGTAGCGCAAACGATCTACTACATAATCTGATACCCGCGAACCTCCTTTGAGACTACCAGCATAACCACCATACCCAGAACACAGATAACACAAGATGGCTCCGTTCCCCCATCACAACAATCCCAAACATGCTGGGCAACCAATCCGTTTACAGACAGGGGCGGGGTTTAGGATTCTTACTGTAACATTTTGCTAGATGTTGTTGCCTTAACATACTTTGTATTTACATGAATAAATTACATTGTTGCCTTCAGCGCAGTTTTTTTTACGTTTCAAAGACAAAAATGCGCTGTATTCGTATGCATTAGAGAAATAGTGCAATATTGATCCAGAAGAAAATTCACATAAATAAATAAATAAAAAAGCCTGCAAGCCATATCCTTGATAGTTTAAAAGCCATTGGAAGGGCTGTCAAAGTAACTTCTCTTAACTTCAACAAGCCCATCTGTGTAGAGAATGAGAGGTGCTTTTCTGAATGTTTTTTGAAGCATTCTCCTCTCCTGTCAGCTTCAAAATATCCAGCAGCTATTAAGGAGCAGAGGAGAAACAGAGATTAATAAGCCTGTTCAGTCTATTGGCATATCCCTCACTTTCAAATGAACCCATCAGCTTGCCACTACATTAAAAAAAAAAATAGCGCACAGTACCTCAGATATTCAGAACAGTACGATGTAACCAGGGGTGGCCAAACTTTTCTGTTTGCAGGCCACATACTGTCAAATCTAAGCTGCCAAGCACCAATGAAAAATTGAGAGCACCAGTTTTAACCAGTTTCAATAAAAGAGCGACTTGGTTCTACATCAGAAAACCTGTAGGCCGTGTAATGCTATACTGTTCAATGATACTTTTGACAAATATGTCACACCAGTGCTGAGACTGTGATGTGCAATGGATATATAATATATGTAATATCAGATTATTGTAAAAAAAAAAATGTTTTCAGGGTTTTGTGTGCCTTTTAGGCTGTTTTAACTGAAGCTCCTGACTAGGGGTGGAAATCGAGAATCTAGATACGAGCACAATCAAGAATCAAATGCTTCAGCTCACTGGAATCGTATCCCTCAGACATGATCAATTCCTCTTATATGCTTGCATGTTTTCTAAACCATGGGAAATGGGTCTTCTGAATACAAAATTGAAATAGATAACACAGTTCTACATGTTTTCCCTCATTCTAATAAGCTGCTTTGGTCATCTTAGTTGTATTGGCTATATTGCTGACCCATGCGCTCATAGTCAAAACCTATGTGGAATACCTCTTAAACAGTAAGGAACTGATTAGAGAATTGATAAAGAATTGGACTGATAAGCAGAACTGACCATGGCACTGATATTGATAAAATCCTATCAATTCCAACACCTCCTCCTGGTCAAGAGTTCTCCATATTGTTGCTGGGCAGCCTTTACACCTTAGGCCCTGGATTCTAGTCCAGTGGGTGTTTTATGTTGGTCTGTGGTCTACACAAGAATCAAGCACCATTTCCATCTCCTGATGCTGTCTTTGATGGAAGTTTATTTTTCATAGTTCCTATAGTTTGATGTGCTCTGTGCACACAGCACAGAGACCGTCCAGGGGACACTCCTCTCTCCCTACCTAACCCTTAACCTGACCCATGGGACAGTCCTTTGTAACAATAGCAGAGAACAGTAGGCGTGTCACACAAAACCGTAGGGATGAGCGCTGTGGGACAGCAAGTGCAAAAAGACAGTGGGTGAGTGGCACAGAATAGTAAGCAACTGGTGTCCCGAGAGAAATGCTTTTCCAATTGGATCATCTGGGTGTCTTTGCTTGATTATGAGTTGGCTGATTCAGTTTGATTTCAGCCTACTAAGGTGTACATTTGCATTTTAAAAGTTTGATTTTCGCCGTACTGAGGCAAAACTTTGATTTTCTCTTGTAAACATGTAAAACAGGTAACATGCATGTAAACGTTTTGAGTGGATGTGTGGTGGCAGTAGGCCAGTCACCTAATACAGTGGGTGAGTGCAGTGGGACAGCAGGATGGTGCACAGGACGTAAGGCGAGTGGCACAAGGCAGTGGCTGTCCATGGGTCAGCATGAGTGGCTTGAGCCACCAGCAACACTACTGTACAGTCACGGCTCATACTGCTACTAGAGAGATCATCTGTTTGACCCCAGCACTTATACACCTCTGTCCCCTCTGCTAAAATGTAACTTCTGTTGTCTTTTGAACTGGTCAGCTCCAAAAGATGAAACAATTTTGAATCTTTAATTATGTTCCATCCATGAAAATAGGCTACCTATCCTGCCTTCTAGTTCTGTTGGTTGTTTTTATGTGGTCTAATTTTAAGTAATACATCTCATCAATTCCAGATTAAAAAAAGGTTATTTTGCAATGTTTGAAAATTGAATAATGCTTGTATTGTAAGCGACACTAGTCTTTTACTGTTTGTATGACCGACCGACAAACACCACGTTTTCATATGACATGGCCCAACATGACAAGTGTCCCTTCTCCATGTTAAATAACTGTTGTTCATTTTGAATGGTCAATGTCATTACATTCTGCTGAGAGTTGCACATTGGGAAATACAGCTTAACATGCTAGGGCTACACGTTACGTTTATTAATATTGCTGACAGGTAGGCCTACTGGCTACCATAACTCGGAAATTAAAGTTGATCTTCTGATCTTCATCCATACATCTGCTTTTATGTATAGCACATGTCCAACGTTGCAGTCTGTTGTAGCCTAGGCTATTATTTAAACGGGAGCCATATCTTTACTTTTCTACGATTCAAACTTGAAAACCTCTGTTGACTGATTTATGACGATTGGAATTCACTTGTTATGACGTCAGATGGTGTAATCAACCCGGTGTTCACGTCATGTCAAATTTATTCGCCCTGTGAAAAGGGTTAATGAAAGTTACAAATATGTAACTTCACCACCAACAACAAATTGGTCACAACTTTGTTGTCTGCTGAAATTGTGTGCATGATGCCTGGCTGAGATCAAACCAGTATCAACGCAGGTGCTCTACCATGGACGAGTCTCTGGTTCTAAAGAAATGCGGCTATATATTAGGCAATACATTAGGGGATGGATCCTATGGAAAAGTGAAGTCCGCCTATTCTGAACGCCTAAAGGCAAACGTGGCAGTCAAAATTATAAACAGAAAAAAAGCAGCCTCAGATTTCTTGGAAAAATTCTTGCCACGAGAACTGGAAATTCAAGCAAGCTTGAGCCATCCACATGTTGTAAAAATTTTCAAGATTTTCGAAACGTCGGATGGGAAAGTGTTCATCGTCATGGAGCTCGGCGTGCAGGGAGATCTACTCGAATTCGTTAAAAGCCGTGGTGCATTGCCTGAAGATTTCTCTAAAAAACTTTTTCGGCAGTTGTCATTGGCAATTAAATTTCTTCACGACCAAGACATCGTCCATCGGGATTTGAAGTGTGAGAACTTACTCCTGGACAAAGACTTCAATTTGAAGGTGTCAGACTTTGGATTTACGCGACGGATGAATTACGACGAAAACGGCAAAATGGAACTAAGCAAAACCTTCTGTGGATCTGCAGCATATGCAGCACCTGAAGTTTTGCAGGGCATACCTTACAACCCCAAAATGTATGACGTGTGGAGCATGGGCGTGATTTTGTTTGTTATGGTGTGTGGGTCCATGCCTTATGATGACTCAAATATCAAAAGGATGCTCAGGATACAAAAGGAACATCGAGTGGACTTTCCCCGATCCAAACACGTCCCGGGAGAATGCAAAGACATCATCTATAAGATGCTGCACCCAGATGTCAAAAGGCGACTTGACATTTGTTCCATTCTTGACCATCAGTGGCTGCAAGGAAAGACAGGGGAGGCTGGCCGCAGACATCATCAAGATGAGCAGTCCGCATCTAAAGCAGCCTCCAGCAGCAAAGATGACAAAAAACAAGTGAAAGTGGAAGCAGACATCTCTCCGGAGCCTGAGCTAGAGGACCATGCTGGGCCCTCCTCTCCCAGGACGGACACAGCTTCTGTGACTTGATGGTATAGACAGAGACTACAGCCTTTAGGCTACTCACACTCAAAACACACACCATGACACAGACATTCAACCTTTTAATGCATATCTGGTCATTTTACTGTAAGGGCCTCTGTAGAGCTATGAGCCATTTAACGTTGAAGTAAAAGATAGGCTATTGTCAATGACATTCTGCACTGTAACACAAAGTCGTTCAAAGCGTTGAAATTAAAAACAACAAAATATGAGAACATTTAAATATCTCTGTATGTAGTATACAAAACTATCTTCTTTCTGAGTGATATTTACAGTGAATATCCTCTCACACTGTCCATGTACCAAAAGCCTTTGCACATAGTACAAGTTACAAGTTAAGCCTGTTCTAAAACCCAAAGGCAAGCAGGCATCTCTTTCCACTCAGTAAGCCACCAAGTTATCCTTAAACAGTTCCAAAAGAAAGAGACTGCTCAAGTCTGTGTATTTGAGGAGTTCCTCAAACATTTCTGTTTAGAATTTTGTTGCAGTTCCAGATATGAGGGTCAAATTTAGGTAGGCCTACTTTTTCCCCTGTTGGGCTATATATCAGACTGACCGCTTCTGTCCAGTGTTGGCTATAGTCCTTTGGGGCCAAGGTCAAAGAGACAGACACACCGCTCATTAGAAGTAGTCAGCAGCTTTTCTCCTCTTAGGAAGCTGCAGGAGGTCGTCAGTGATGGATGCAGGGTCTTGTGATGCAGGGGTCGGGGCCTTGCCGGGTGTTGGGGTGCCGTGGGGAGTGAGTGGCCCTCCCAGGGGCGTCTTGGAGCCTGAGGCCCGGTGAGACGGAGAGGGCGTGTAGCTGGCGCGCAGGGCTTTGTCTGTGTATTTGCTGGAAGAGCGGTTGACCAGTCTTTGGAGGGCAGGTGACAGGGCAGCCGGCGTCAAGCACTTGGGTGTGAGGCTAAAAGAAGGGGAAAGATTCAGAGAGCTTCTGTATTACAAATAACTTCATATGTTCTGAATGTAAAAATAACACAAACAACCAAAGTGCGAAAATGCAAATCAGTGAGGACAGGGTACACAGAACACAACATGAAACTGGGACCGATGTGTGATGAAAATGTGGAACAGCAGCTTGTGCTTGTGCTTTCAGGAGTTTGATTGTTGGTGTTATTGGTGTTCCCACAGGGAATTTTAGCATGTGATATAAATATAGAAGTAGAATTTGGGAGGGAAATAGAACGTTTGAGGGGAATGCGCTGCTTTTGTTTTTACCACGTTTGTAAAACCAACTCCACTAAATGTCATGTCTTATCATTTGCTGTGAATGTATACTGAATGTGCACCAGGGCCATCTGTCTCACCTTGCCAGGTTTTCGGTGACTTTGCGCAATGCCTCCTGCTTCTTGGCTCTGTTTTTAGCCGCAGCCTCATTGGCCATTTTCAAACCTAGCCGTTCTCTTCTTCCAGGTTCTGGAATCTGCAAGTCAGAGTTTGGTTAACAAACTCACTAAACTCACTGCAGGGTAAGCTGAGGTCTGCATTCTATCATACAGGTTTATGTATTTAGTCAAATACATAAACGTGATATAGGCTAGTAAGCGAAAAACAAAAAAGCTAAAGCAATCAAAGTGACATGAGACTCTGGCGTACCTTAAAGGAGGGGCCATGGTTTCTCTCTATGTAGGGAGTTTCAGGGCCTTCCAGCCGGAATGGGGTGCTCTCGATCTCACCCCAGGTCATAAGTGGGGAATCGGCCACACCTTGAGGAAGCACAGAGACGACAAATATAGTCAAGGTTATCTGAGCTTGTATGTTGTTTCATCACGCATCCAGCGCAAGTTTCCAAAAACACTGGCTGAATCCCAATGTCTTCTGTATTCCTGAGACCTGAACCCTCAAAGACTTGATTGGCATAACTCAGCCAATAATGAGTCTGATTCAAGACATTTACGTCTGTGTTCAGGGAATTCTGGAATTTTGACATTGTCACTTAACATAATATTCAATATACGTTACTCACCAGGCGCAGGTGATGGAGTCCCGACATAACCATAGCCATTCACTTTAGGGGACTCGTGAGGAAGCAAGTCCTTCCCATCGGGGCCCACCTTGCCCTGTTTATACTGGGGGAAAACAAAGACACACACACAGAAATATGAGTACAGTTCAATATTCAAATAGATCCTTTAGTTGAGATTATACATGCAGTTATCAGTGGATCTGCGGAGAGTGTGTGCTATTTATTCAAAGCAGAAATTATCTCCTGTGTGAACTGGCTGCCACAAGCTCTCGTTTAACATGTTTAGAGACCACATTTATACCTCACATGGCACGCATACAAAAAAGATCTCTTCTACTTGCTAGCAAATAGGGTGCATGGTCCAATCTGTTAAACTAAATGAAAACGGTCCAAAACCGAGGCTGCCACGCTTATGCACTGAAAACACACTGTTTGTGGTGTGAATAAACCCCAAGATTATTGTCTCATTAGGACAAAAACAAAAGCATTTTTACCCTCACTTTGCAGCAATAAGTAATAATAAATATTGTCACTGAGAGGATAGGTTATTTAGTATCTATTATAATCAAGAGAGTTGAGGTCTTTACCAATAATTAGGTTACTGAAATAGGCCTACCTGTGCATTCAGAGCTGCTGCCTGTTGGATCTGTGTCTTGTTCAGGGCTTTGCTGAAGGGGTCCCCCTGAAACCGCGTATTTTTGTGCATCACCTCACGGGGCTTCTTGAAGACTGAATCGTCATCTTTCACTCCTTAAAGTAGTCAGGAAGACAAGACATACAGTATAGGCCAGTGAATGACTTTCATTTCCATACAATGCCCTTGTTTGTTTTCCTATGAGCAAAGTAGTAAGAAAAAGCAGGGCTTATAGCACAGACCTCTATGCCTAAAGGTATCAGACAACTTTACAATCCTACATAGCCAGCACATTTTTCTACAGATGTTGTCAGTGATGCGGAATTAATTCATGTTTGTCTAGCCTAACTGCAGATGTTTTTGTCCAAAACAGTTTTAATTTCATTTGGACCAAAGACCAAACAAACCCTGATAGCAAAATCAGATTTGCTGATATTGGACCACTGATGGCCAGTCACCTGTGACATGCCACTGTTGGAGTACCATTGCTTCAAATTTGACTTTTTGAGAACATTTACAAAAAAAAAAAAAAATACCGTATATCAGGTGTTTGTTGGCAGCCCATCAGTGGACCAACGGAAAATTGGTGAGCAACTAGTGGATCGTGAAGCTATACTGAATATTACAGAGTGTTTGGCTACAAGCCTGGTAAAACCCATCCTGATCTGTGAGCGATTTGATTTCACTCTGCAGCTCAGTGTGGCCACTAGGCCTATTTGCACAGAGATAAAGGAACCAATCAGAAACTGGATTTTACCTCTGACTAATGGAGGTGGGCTCAACACCACAAACTGATATCAAGAAATCAACAGAGGTATTTTGATCTACATGTGGTGATTTCACTTCTGAGAATTGGGAGATGTCTGCTAGGCGTCCAGGCCAAGGTCAATCTCAGATTGAGGTAAAGTCGCGAGAGCCAGGCTATTAGTCTATATGTTTACGAAGGCTCAGCATTGCTGAATGCTTTATTAAGGCCAGGTACAATGATCAGTCCTTACCTTCAGGGTAATACATGAGGGCGTTTTTGGCTTTGTACTCCCACGTCTCCACTCCTGCCTTTGTGCACTCTAAGGCCTGCTTCTCTGATGAAGGCAGTGCCAAGTTCTCTTCATGACGCTTTGAGGAAGGGGAAAAAAAAAAAAACACAAATGAAGACTGGTTCTAAAATTACATTTCCTGACGATTGAAATATGCACATGTTGAAACCTGACAGCACATTAATGTGCACTACTTATTCCAAATGTTATGTTGTGTTATATGGTGTGAGTGTCTGGTGCTGGTATACATTGCTATGACATGAGGTAGGCTTAACATCATGTAGTACAGGACAGTTTGACTTAATATTTAATGGTATGGCATGTGGTTAAAGATCTGGATATGTGGTGCTATAAAACTGTACTATTCTACTAAACAGGGCAATTGTGGAGTCTTTGCAATGTAGATGAGTGCATGATGTGATTTGGGGCTTGGAGTGCGTACCTGTTTGAACTCTTCTTCTGCCTCATAAAGCCACGAGTGCCTGAGTTTCTCCTTGTCCTTTGCCAGCTCCATAATCTGCTCAAAAGAGGCATTGTCCTCACTGGTGTTTTTGGCCAGGAACTTATCCAGAGATGGGAGTTCCTTCTCCTCCTCCTTTTCAGCATCTTTCTCTCCTGTAGAGATGCCACAAGAGTAATCCATAACTGAAGCTGAAGTTTGCAATGGAGCAACACTATATGTTGTAGCCAGACAGTGGTGATGAAACATTACACACACATAGACCACCTTACCATATTCTGTTCCTTTCATTCCAGACCTGGGTTTGCCATGAGAGGACGAGGGAGACGTTGGTCGACCCTCTGGAGTTTCAAATGAAGCCGGCGTCACATCTGAAACAAGCCAAAGTTATCAATTAACAACACTGAGCAATCACAGATTTGACCCAAACAACAGAAGCCATTGAAGGACACAGAACAATGAAAGCTCAACTTTGCACTTGGTAATTTTCAGGCATTCTTCTGATCAGGAAATAAATCTATCCCTGTGGTATGTCCACTGCCTTTTCTGTCACTGATTGGTGTTTACAGAGGGGTGATACATTCGATTCAGTTCCCTGATTGTGAGGTGTGTTCCCCACACGTTTTACAATGCTCTTGTCGGCTACCGTAGCAGAAAGCCCGTAAATGGGATTCGCAACCGTAATTACGCCTAGTTTTCATCAATTTCAATTTCAATTCAACACCGTAAAGGGACGAAATCAGGTGCTTTCTGGATCTTTCCTTGTACTATAATAGTACACTAATACATATACCGCTTAAAAAATTGCATACAACCATTCACTTCTCTGGACCTTGTACTTACATGGCATATTGACGCGAGGTGTAGATCTGTTCGATGCTGGTCCGTATTTAATGGCGATTTCTCGCATCTTCTCCAAGTCCCCATTTTCCTCTGCCTCCAAGTAGTCTTTCTGAGCCTGTAGCTTTGTAACATCTGGGAAGAAGTCTCTCTGAATGATCTTCTCTAAACCCTGTAAGGCATGAACACATTAAACAAATTAATCATAATCCTAGAGTTCAACAACAGAGATAAAGACTAGTTTGCTATAACTTTATAGCATCCCAAATGCCTGTGA
>JAVQKI010105483.1:0-14103 GCA_036025975.1 Nematalosa erebi
GAACATCCAATGATTTGCCTCTTGCCACAGAGTCCCTCCCTAGATGTTTTCCCCTCCAGAGTCAACAGGATTTAGCATTTTTCCTTTTTGTTGCTTTTGCAAGTTTTGAATTGTTAAAGTTCAGATGGCAAGATTTGTGCCAAGAAGGAGAATGTGAAAATTGCTAGGTGTTTCAGCATCTGAAAAAATAAAGTTCAGTCGGAGGAGCATCTATAACCCTAAATTGCTCTACATTAGCATTGTAGACATCACTTTTATCACCACTCATTCCAGGGGTCTGCAAGGGGTTCCAATTCAACTCCATGACAAAGCTTCACACACATAAGTCACAAACTAACCTAATCAAGAGCACATAACCTGCAGCATCACTAGGCTGCTGTAAACATGGTGTCTTTGCATTCTATTCTACACACATAATGTCATAGATGCAGGCATGAACACACATAAAAATATATTTGAGCTAAATAAGTGGCCTTAAAAGAATATAATCATCAGCATTCTTCTTATAGACTGAAATAAATACAAGGATTTTTCATGGATTTTGATATTTGTGCTCTGCACAGGAATTTTCTAGATTTCAGTTGGGCTCCTAGCCTAAAATCATTAAGGAGGCCCTAAGGAAGCTTCATGTAAAATTTGACGCTTTTGTCAGCTCGGTAACGGTATCTCAGAATTTGTGCGCTAAGCCACTAGACTATCTGGCTTGTTAGGCCAAAGATGCATCACAATTTGAAAAACACTTAGAGTCCCTATTTTAGACAAACGGAAAGATGTGGAGATAGGCCTAGAGGTCATACTGAGTAGCATTGCAGATGAGAACCATGCTGGGTGAGCACTGCATACGCCAACAACTCAGGGCCTGACGGGTGCAGTGGTTCTTGCACTGATGATGGAATGAAATGGAAAATGATGGAAAATATTTTGCTCCTCCCCTGAGAGCACCTTACACCTTTTCAGCTATTTTTGATGGGCCCATATTGTATTTGTCATCAGTGAGGGAGTTTCAATCTAGATAGCATTAATTGGCAACCATTACTTTACATTGTTATGTTATGAATATGGGGATTACAGATATGAAACAAGTACACAATTAAATATAGCACACAATGTAAAATAATTAGGCATTTATCTTTGGTTAGGACTTATTTTAATATTTCAAACAGTATAACAACCAAACACAACAGAAATAAAGTATCACACATGTAAGACCGAAAAGGTAAATAAAATCCAGAGATATATTTAATTCAGATGGATAATTGAAGATAGTTGTAAAGACCAAACCATTTACCCAAATGCTTAAAGACTGTTCTATCTTAAACGTAAAGATAAAATTATATGTCATTTATATAATTATAAGTCAAGATAAGGTGGTTATCACCACCTAATCTTGTAATGATTGCATGCTTCTTACAAATCTGCCAGGTGCATCTGCATAATCTACACCCGAGAAAGAGAGGAGGAGAAATTATAGTTGGAATAAGATGGAACGTTGCCTGCATCAGTTGAGGCAGCAGGTAGGAGCAGAAGTCCAGTCGTTTGGTCCTTCTTGCAGCGAAGCATAGCCTCCTTCAAGGTGATCTTTTCCTTTGTCATGGGGTCCACCAAAAATTTGAGGTATGTTCCTTCGTCTTGAATCTCCTTTGCTATAAACTTATCAATCATATCTGTGTGGATTGCCTCTGCGATAGTAATGCGCCCGGCTTTGTTTGGGTTCACTAGCCCCCCTGTGAGGTACTGTGTTTCCAAATACCACATAGCATTTTCCTGTGGGATCCAACCTTTCTGAGCAGCCTGGCCCACAGACAAACGGTTTTTGGTCACAGGATCTTCCACACCAGTGAAGGCCTTTTGGGCATTGAGCAGCTGATGCATCTGACTTTTGTCTATGAGGCCATACTGTGCCGCCTTGTGAACAGAGTACCGGTCCTTCTTGTTGAGGTCCACAATTCCACCAGTGGCTGCCTGTGCCTCTAGGAGCCTTTGAGCTGTTTCGTGGTCAATCAGTTTCCGAGTCAAGGCACTGCGCACTGACATGCGGCTATTAGTAGTGACATCTATGACACCAGAGATGGGGAAGTTTTCATCTCCGGTGTTAGAGTTTAGACTAGTGTTGAGACTGTCAGTGGAATAAGACCTGCTGTATAGGCTGTTGGAACTGAAAGAGGTGCGGGTTGGGCTAGCGATGCCATCAATGGTAGTTAAATTAGGTGTGGAAGTAGAGAAAGCACTTTTAAAAGGTTTAGGCTTTTTCTCTCCCACTACTAGAAGTGCAAACTCCGATATGGACATTTTACCTTCTTTGTAGCACTGCAAGTCATACTGGGTCAGTCTTCCATCTCTCAAAGCATCTGAGATGGAATACTGCTTGCCACTTTTGCGGTCCTGTAGAACAGAAGTATCTCCATAAGGTCCTTGTGTGGTGATCTCTTCCCAGTTAGACTCAAGTTCTTGGAAATGCATGTATTGAGCTTTATCAATCACTCCTGCCACGTAAGCGTCGTATGGTGACATGTCTTTTCCTGTTTCAGGATCGAGGATGGTGATTCTGGTGGAAACATTGGTTTCCCTTGTATGGGTTTCAGAATGATCTTCAGTCTTCAGGGTACCCCGCAGCTCCATGATTGTAATATCCCTCTTGTTGATAGTATCCTTTTCATTCAAGATGTCCCTCTCCAAGCGTTGTATGTCCGATTCCAATTGAATGTTCTTTTGCCTGTTCAATTGGTTCCTCTCACTAAGTAATTTGGACTCATGCTGGAATGTAAAGGTGATGGTCTCTCTCTCTCTTTCCAGTTTCCGTAACTCCTCTAGGAGATGATCCTTCTCACGCTGTAGAGCGTCTCTCGTTATGGTCAGATTAGTCTCCTCCTGAGATGTAGTTGTCTTTGTTGTATGAAGGCGTGTCAATCTGGTATTGAGACGCTGTATTTCATCCTCCACATCACGTCTTGCATTCTTTACCTGTGTCACTTGCTCTCTGTAATGGTCTCTCTCAGTCTCCACAGCTTGGTCTTTCTCCACTCTTATCACTTCCTTGTATACAACCTTTTCCAAGGATTTTTCTTTTTTCAAGATATCTAATCTAATCTTTAGGTTTGTGACATCTCTTTGCAGGCGGGAAATATTATTTTCTTCATTTTCCATATCATCACGCAAGGTGTGTATCAATGCGTCCAGTTTAGGATCGCGTTCCACTTTCAGAACCTCCTCAATTACAATTTTTTCTTGAATACGTGGTGGAGCACTTTCTAACTCCAGGATGCGAGATCTGATCTGCCGAAGCTCAGTCTCCACCATGATCTTTTTCTGTCTTTCCACCCCAGACAGGCTCCTCTCCTTTTCTAGAACTAAGGCTCTCAGCTCATTCACCTCCATCTCCAGTTTTAAGCGGGCTTTTGCTTCCAGATCGAAATCTCGTTTAAGCCTCACATGTTCCACAGCTTGTCTCGGGTCTTTCTCAAGACGTACTACCTCTTGAACCACAATTTTTTCCTCTGGTTTTTGCCTCTCAAGCAAGAGGTATTTATTCTGAAGGTCATATACAGCTTCTTCAACATGGCGCCGCTGTTGGGTTACCTCACGGACGTCTCTCCTGAGCCTGTCAGCTTCCTTCTCTAAAAGAGGGTCATTTTCATACCTAATTATTTCTTTGTTCACAATCTCTGTTTGCACCTTTGATTTCTCAACCTGTAGTTCATCCCTATCTTTGCATAAAATAAAGACTTTATTCTGAATCGTTTCGTACTTGCTCCTTAAGATAGTGAGCTGCTCATTTAACCTCTGTATCTCCTTGACCATCTCTGGACTCCTCTCTTCTTTGATCACTTCCTGAGTTACCTCTTTGTACTCTATCTTGGGCTTCTGGGAGCGAAGTGCGTTCAATTCTACAGTAATTTGAGTTATCTTCCGTTCCACATCAGTGCGACGTTGACCGGACAGCTGCAGCTCTCTCCTCAGTCGACTCAGCTCTAGCTCAGTGTCAGGGTGCACTCTGTAGATCTCATTGATTATCTCTTTGATCTCCACTTTAGGTCTTCGTTTTTCCAGTTCAGTGTACTGAAGTCTGAGACTAGCTAGCTCCTTTAGCAGGATGTTGGTTTGCCTCATTTCTTCATTGAGACTGGTATGAAGTCTTTTCGACTCACTGAGCAGCTCAGGGTCCTGCTCTACGCGCTTGACTTCCTTGGTTATGATTTTAGGCTGCACTGTGGGAATGATCCTCTCTAATGTGTTGATCTTGCTCCTTGTCTCAAATATGTCATCATTTAAGGCCTTGACCCGTAGTTGTTCATCAGCTATCTCATTCTGGAAAGTGTGAACAGATTTTAGCATGACTGGATCTTTCTCCAGTTTAACAACTTCTTTCTTCACCACCCTCTGCCTTATGGTTGGTTTCTTCTGCTCCAAAGTCCTGATTTCGGTGTGCAGATGCAGTGTCTCAGATTTCCGAAATGTGATCTCCTCTCTCAGTCTTTGTATTTCCAACCTGATCCTTTCAGCTTCCTTGTCCAGCTGAGGGTCTCTTTCAATTTCTGTAACAACCTTAGTGACCATTCTGGGTTCTATACCTGCCAGTTCATGCTCCAGGCGAATAATCTTTTGCTTGAGGACATCAATCTCTGTGTGGGTTGATGTACGCTTTGATGACTCCTCCCCAACCCTTCTCTTGAGACTCTCCAAATCACTCTCCAGCTTGGGGTCACGATAGTACTGCACAATCTCCTTCTCTTCTAGACGTTCCACCCCTCTTCTGCTTCTTAGGGACTGAAGTCTCTTTCTGTATGTCTCAAGATCATTTTCAGCATAAAGGCGCCTGCTGATCTCCGATTCAAGGTCTTTCTTCAGGCCATTCACCTCCTCCTGGCTCTTCTGCTGGCTCTGCATCTGCATCTGTTGCTTCACTACAACCTGGCTCACAACCTCTTGATTCTGAGAGAGAAAAATAAATCAAGGTACAATTTAGAGGCACTGTGAAACAATTGCTTGATCCTCTTTAGAGTCCAGAGGTTATGTTCTGATTTTTTTTTCTTTTCTTTTTTGATTATGTGAACATACGTACCTTATTAATAACGTTTTTGGCCAGATACATTTGGTGAAGTAACTGTTCATTCTCTGCTGACACTTCAGAGTAAAGATTTACAACGTCCCTTTCCTATAAGGACAATCATTGGTATAAGTCATTGCACACAAACTCAAAATGTCACAATACATCTAATTCCAGTTGTAACCTACCTTTTCCTGCACAGAGTCAATTAAGTGAGAGGAATCAAGACCGTCTTGTAACAACTCTGAGGTTTTCAAAGAATTGCGGTACTTCTGAGTGATTTGATGATATTCCTGTGAATGAGATCATACCAAAATGTGATCAAGTTAAATGCTGCTTGTTTCCATGTTTCCAGTATCTTTAATTCATTTTCTCAATATTAAAGTGTATCCTCCTACAAAATGTCCTTAACTGGCCAAAAATGGCCTTTAGGCCTTAACTATTGCATAACTAAACAAGATACCAGAGCAGGTAGTGTTATCAGTGACCACCACACTCACAATGGCAAAAATTCCTATTGGGATTTTCTTTGTTGCAGAATAATTTTATCTAATTCCCTGCATTCTGTTTGTGTTACTACTTACATTCAGCTGTTTCTGCAGGTCTTCTGACAGAACTACAACACGGTCCACCTCATCTGATTTCCTCTTAATGTCCTCCATCACTCTCTAAAATAAAACAAGGAGACAACATTTTGACATTTCAATGTAAGTTATTAAATAGTTACTGAGTCTTGTAAATTGTGGAAGGATTGAGCCAGGTGGCAGACATCAATTATACTAGAACTGACCTTCTGAGAGTTTTGTTTGGTGTTAATTTGAGTAAGGCTGTCATGTGGATTTATCTTGTTGTTGGGCATGTTTATCAAGAAGGCATTCAGAGATTTGACAGTGGATTCGAAATCCTGGTTCTTATTTCCTATGTCTTGCAACAGGATGGACCTGGAAGTGTACAGAATAGAAACAGGGAAGTATATAAATCGTTGTAATGGCAAAAAGTTTTAAAGACAGTGCTTGTAAACTTTGTGAACTCCTGACCTCTCAAGAAGCTGATTATTGATATTAGCATAGCGGTTTTTTAGCCGCTTGACATCAGCCTCCTGGCGGCGAATATCTGGACAATATTCATGGAAGCTCTTCTGCAAGGAGCTACACAGCTGTGCTGTGTTCTCAAAGTCTCGGTCCAGCTTAAGGATATCATCCTTCTTGTGGGTGACATCTTTCCGGAGAGTCTACACAGAGAAAAAGAAATACACTGTTACATCATGGCAGGGTCTGTTAGTAGTCATTGGTGTTAAGTATTGCTATAGTCTGGGTCACCTGAAGCTGTTTGGTGCGATTCTGGATGGAATTGGGTTCATCAGAGATGACATCAGTCTTGACAAGTTGTTGCTCAAATCCAGAGACGAAGTTATCCACCTTATTAATCTGATTCTCCAAGAACATGGTTGCATTGGCCCTGAAATCCAATATGACCACATTTACAGAAAATAACAGAGGCATTTGTGCACTTAACCTTTGCATGTTGAACAAATTGAAACGCTTCGCATATTAATAACTGTATTTTGGACATGCTTTGTTTTCGCACTAACTTACTTCTTCTTGTAGTTGTCGGAAAGAGCTGACACATTGTCAAACTTGTTATTGACTGCATTCAGTTTTGTAGGTAGCGTCGCTGTGATAGGACCCAGGGGAGTCTGTGTCAGGAGGGGTTGCATCTCTCTCTGAATAGATGCCTTCTCTGCCTCCAGGTGATTCAGCACCAGTGCAGTTTTCTACATGGCATAGCATTAGCATTCATAAGCAACACGCTAATAACTAACATTACGCTTTTCAGCTTGATCTTATACATGTTGTGTAATCTCACCTCATGATCATCAATTCGTTTGGACAAGTCTTGCACTGGGCTTCTGCGATCCAGTGGAGCTCTAAGGCGATTCTGGATGTCCTTCTCTGCCTTCAAAAGGCCCTCCATGACTTTGTCCAAACGTGATGAGAGGTCATTGGCCCCTTGCTTGTCTTGGGGACTACTTGAATTGACTGTATGTGTGTACGTCTTGCGTGTCGCTGGGACCAACAGAGCCGCTCTCCTTCTCTTAAGGTCCTCAAGTTGTGCACCCAAACTGGAGAAATAGAAAACACAATACAGATGTTTACAGATGTTGCCCAAAATAACAAGTGCATATTGTCATACTTTTAGCTCATCTTTCATGAGATGGTATAACCACATGGTAACAGTTATAGAGCAAAAACGAGCTAAAATTGTGTCATATTGGGTTTTATTCCTAATGATGTGATCTTTATTTGTGACAGGAAGTACACTGATTCAATCAGGTTTAAGACATGTTTCTATGGCCCTCATGTGGTGTGAAACTAATGAAATTGTTTCTGACATCAGTGAAAACAATAGACTGTTTAGTCAGGCTAGTCATGGCCATGACTGACTTTCAGTGATGCTCACCTCTCCACTTTTGCAATAGCATCCTTGTCTGGAGGCAAGATCAGTAGGCAGACAGATGGAACTGCCTTTGTCAAGCCACTGCTGGTTTGAACATCCCAGGTCTCCTCATTGTCATTAGACTTCAGGGTGAACCTGTCCCCTCTCTGCATTGAAGTCTGAAAAGAAGGTATCATAACATGCAATGGAGTTCAGCTACTGACAACATTTGCAGTTGTTTGTCTTCCTTTGCTTTCACAATTGCTTCTGTCTAGCTGTCAAATACCTTGTCAGTGGTCCAGTCACACAGTGCAACAACACTGGCTGGTTTGGCCGGGTGGAGGCGGCGAAGGTGAAGTGGCGCGATGGTGTTGCTGAGTTCCTTCAAGTCAGCAAGGCGCTGTTCATTCCTCTGAACTGCTCTCTCCTCTCCCTGGTCAATGCAAAAATTTACATTCAAACAAGGATGGATACAATACTTTCACTGAGTAGACTAAATGTTGCTACTGTAGTGTGTAACAAAGCTGCCCAACAAAACAAGCTAAAATTATTTTTTGCCATTTATAGTCATGGCTAGTTCATCATTGTTATGCTGTATATGCTGATAGACTTAGCGTGATGAATAGCCAGGTTGCAGTAGTTAACGGCTAAATGAAATGATGGTTTGTGCAAATTCAAAATAAAAGTCTCACCTCTATGTGCATCTGTTTCTCAAGGGTACTCATGTTATCAAGCAATTTGGAGTCCAAGGTGGAGTTGATCCTCTTCAGAGACTCAGAGAAGGTTTCCATATCCAGTTGATACTGGAGGTAAGTAAAGTTAATCAGCATAAAGGTTCACGTCAGTAAAGCATTATTTGTTATTCAAGAAACACATTTGTGTATCGTTCATGATTACCCTCTTGTAATCCTCAACATTGTCCAGATGGATCTCTTCACAAGCACAGAGGCTGAGGAAACGTTTCCACTCACTTTGGACCTTATCATTAAGAGGCTGAGAAAGATAGATAAGAAACATGGTAAGACATGAAAATATATAAACATTTAATAACATGATGTGTTGTGCTGTTTCTGTAAGTACCTTAATTATTTTGCTAGCCGGGTGGCCAGCATTAATAAGGCTGTCTCTCTCCTCCTGGAGTCTGTTGACTTCACTTTCATGTGTCAGTAAGCCACTGTTTTTGAATCTCTGCAAAGGAACCATACACAGAAAAAAGACTTAGGCTGGACTTAGTGACTGACATCTTGGGATCCTTTCTGACATGGTTACCTCAGGACTTCTTAAGAATATCATCAAAAGCTAAAACCCCTTATGTAGCCCTCATTATATTGTTGTCTATAGTGTTGGTATATGGCATACGGTACACACATGCACCACAACATACATCAAACCTCGACTCACCTCATACTCCATGCGCACTGTAGGGGCATCCACCATGCGGTCGCTCCAGTCCCTACTAGCAATCTTGTCTTGCTGATCGCTCAGGAATGCCAACTCTTTGTTGCTGCTAGTCATGTAGTCATACAGGCTGGCCAAGTTGTTACGCCGAGCGAGGGAGCTCTCCTACATGGTGCATATGAACACACACTTACAGGTCATAAACATGTCAGTGTGTCTTTGCAATATTGGTAAACAGACTGATGAAAATCAACCAGAGAACTCAATTACTAAAAAGGCTTACTGCGTACTGTTGTGCCTTTTTTTGAATTAAGGTATTTCATAGAAGATAACAATGCAGTGCTTAGATATGCTTAAATCTTTCTAGAAAACAAAACATAATGTTTTGTAACGATGCCCTCATGCTTTGGAATGGAAAAACATGACTCACCAGCAGGTTTGAGTACTGCTTCCCACAACTAGGATCCTGTTGGAACAAAGTAGATTAACGGGAGACTGGACTGATGTGACCATGTCACACTGCCATAGACTGGTTGTGTCAGTGATATGTGTACCTTCTGCTGGGACCTGTAGCTATCAATCTCCTTGTGCAGGATGTTGTGGGCAGCGATCTGCTTCTCCACATCAGACAGGCTGGGGCCATATTTATCTGAATTTACTTGTTTCTGTAATATCAGAGATATATGAATATTTACTGTTCACATTTCTTTTGAGTACCTCAAAGTTTACTGTACCTTAAGGTTTAAATAAAGTAACTTGAGCTTGAACTTGAACTGTGGTGATTATTATTTAAAACAACACTGTTTAAGATGGTGGGAGTGGTATATTGATTAAACTATGGACCAAGAATTCAGGCCTACCTGTTTCTCAGTTAACAACTCGGCCCAGTCAATCCTTGTCCTTGGGTTTACATCGTTCACCTGCTCATACAGATCCCGATAGGCACCACAATCCTTAAACCAGCGGTCATGGAGATTGCTGACACTGAGATCCAAAACAAACAAACATTAGAAAAAAATTCACTTCATGTACTGTTGTTTGACTGAGCCTTGTCAGTCACCCATATGACGTGTTACATTTACGTGAAATATACTCAGTGGAAAGCCAATGCACTATTTAGTAATAGCCCAGTCAAAGGCTGATCACTTTATTGTTTTTACCGTTGGTCAGAAATCAATATTGATGACTTGCTCTAGTTGCACTCACTCGCTCTCTATCTCCTGGGACTGGGGGTGCTGCAGCCTCTTGACTTTATCCACATCCAGAAACAGGTCCTTCAGTAAGCCCTCGGCCTCGGCCAAGTTGTCTGCATTCTCTTTCTGATGCCTGAGGGGCAGGTTCTTCAGCTCATTCTGCTTGTCCTGAGAACAGAACAGCCATCAGGCAACATTATCAGCTTTAACAGACATGTTCATGTAAGACAACAGTCTTACGTGTATTGAGAATGAATGTGGGTTGTGTATTTGTTTGAACTTTAGCTTTGGGCTGTGGCTGTTGTTGTTTGAGAGAGGGCAAAAGGTCTTACTACGGCCAGGAGATCTTCAGCACGCAAGATGTTTTGTTCCACCTGGTCAGAATTCCTCTGCATGCGCGCTATCAGAAAAGTCAGTTCACCGACCTGGTCCCTGATTTAAGGGGAAGAGAAAAAAAAGTGTAGCTAGTGTGTGTAATACTAACAAATGTGTAGTACTAGCAATGTTGACAAACATTCAGACTTGCCCTATCAACAGTATGGGGTTAAAATGCATGCAGTGTTGCTTTAGATTATTACATAATAAGTAAAATTATCATTTTGATTGAGAAAGAAGGAAAATACTTGAATGACACAAAATTACATGAAAAAATGTGTGACACATTCACACATATTATTTTATTATGTGACATTTAAATTAATATGCAGTGCTCAACTTTATAAAAGTGAGGTAAAATCTCAGTGAGAAAGAAATTATGCTTTCAAAAGATTTGGAAAAAATCGACATCACAGGAGAAAGTTGAGGGTGTGGTACTGTTCTCTTTCAGCAACAAAGCAAATTCCTTCGCTCAAAATTCCAGAAACAGCTATCGCTCAACATCTGAACCTGTAATCTCTACATGCTGTTTTGTGCCATTGTTCTCTGACACCCACCTGTAAAAAACTGGTTGTTTATTAGTATGTGTCTGAATAGGCTTAAGATAGTATCCATTATGACAGAGACATTTGGTTTGTGATGTAAGGAGATCCTCTGATAATAATAATCTATACTCTTCTGATCCTGGAGGGAAATTTGGTTTCTGCATTTAACCCAATCGTTGATAAGTGAAACATACACAGCACACAGTGAAGTGAAGTACACACTAACCTTTGACATTTGACTGCCTGCTATAGCAGCGCCCGGAGAGTAGTGAGGGGGTTGGGTGCCTTGCTCAAGGGCACTTCAGCCATGGTCCACTGGTCGGGGATCAGAACCGGCAACCCTTCAGTTACAAGTCCAATGACCTAACCAGTAGACCATGGCTGCCCCCATGTGTAGGTTCATATACATTCATATATCGCAAATCAGAATGCACAATGAATCTGACTATTACTATGAAGTCAACCATGCACTGTGGTAAAATGAGCACACGACACAAAGTGTAAGAAAAACCTTAGGGAGGGTCTGAAGCTGTTTTCTGACAGATTATCATAAAAGTATTCTGAAAAAGTAAGTAAGTAGGAACCCACATGCCTCTGGAGTTCTCCATCTCAGCTATGTAATCAGTGTGTGATAACACTGTGTCATCCATGCTGCACAGATATAGCTCAAGTCTATGCAAGGATTTCTCAAAAGCTTTAATTGCTAAGCACACTAGGACAGACCGCAGCACATGGGAGATGATAAGATTTTTCTCAATGGTAAATCATAAACTGGTATTTTGCCCTTCAGCAATACTTGCAAATTGTTATTGCATCACACAGTGTCTATGATGTCCTAAAGCACTTGTGTGTATTAAAGGCACATTTGTCCTTTGTCCTGATAACACACAGTCTTAGGTGACCCCATGGTTGGTATCTAGGTATGGCTTTGCACCCCACCACTCTCCCAGTTCTTGAGAGCATGTCTGATCAGTGATAGAGTTTATGTAAGCACACACCCTTTCAAGGAATGAATTAATTTCCAGGAGTTTGGTTAACCAGTATGATGAATATGATAAAAGGACAGCATATCCAGATATCATACCAAACAACAACACACATTTCAGCAGTGTCATGCGAACAGTAAATAACAACTATATGTGACTGGTCACAATTGATATCCATTAAAAGCCATGTAACTCATGACAACAAGGTGTCTGTTAGGGTTCTGTTTGACTATAGGCTTTAGACTAAGACCCTCTTGGTTTATAACCAGCCCTGCGTCATATTTTACTCTTAGTCATCACACTAATTACTTCACCAGTCATTCAACTGACTGGACCAAAGAATAAATGTCACACCCTTTAAAGGAAACACTATCTGAAAACAATACAACACTGACATTTGTCACATCTCAGCTGTAACCAGTAACCACAAAGTGCTGCCTGCATTATGAAACTGAGATGGCCAATTTTGTTCTAATTCATTTTCACCACACTGTAATTTTATTTTTTCTTTTAATTTAACCATGGTGAACTAGTAGTCCATCATAGCCCAAGAGATAGTGTCTGTTACATTACACGGGTAAAGAAAAACAGAAAACTTTTACAAACTCTTCCCACAGACACAGAGGTACAGCACACACACACAGGCCCAGTGGCCAAAACACTTGTTGTACTCACTGGCCAATCTTCGCCGGACTGTATGAATCCTTTTTCTTGAACATCCTCTGACTTTGTGTATCCAAATCCCAATGTGTTCAACCGTCCACCCTCTCTTGCTGGACTTCCTCTCTCTATCTCTCTGAATCTGTTTCTCTCTGCTGGCTGCAGCACACCTAGCCTCTCCTGTTAAAGGGTGTCTACCTCTCTGGACTCCACCCCTTGGAACAGGTGCTCTGACACACAGCCAGATGAAAAGACCGGGAGGACCTGTTCCATAGTTTTGCTCCCTCTTTTCTCATTCTGATTTTCCTTTCTTCCTCCACCCCCCACACTTCTCCTTTACCTCCTTTTTTCTCTCTCTGTCTCTCTGTCTGCCAATCAATTGCCTTATAGTCACCAACGACTGTCTATTACCATTAGCTGTACACCTCAAATTAGGGACATTGAGGTGAAAATGATGCCATTTTAATTATGACTGACTGCAATACAATGACTGCCTTTTATGGGTAATGGCAAAGGGTAATGGCATTGTCCAACATTGATATTCAGAAATAATGTTTACAAAAAAGTGAAAACTCTAATTCACTCCCTCTTGTCTGTGGCCTGAGGTCAAGATGAGAGTTGACATTCCCTCTCTGTAAAGATATATATATGTATACAGATCCTATGGTGCAGATCAGTCTCATTTGGCTGCACAGTGCAGTATTTGCGGAAAGAGCTGGTGAGGATCGTTTGTCCCCACTTTCTAAAATACATGCTCCTACTCAAATTCACAATATATGTACTACGGACATGAAACACATATGAATAAATGTGGTTATAGATGATAAGAATCCATCATCCAGCTAAATCTGAAGCGGAGGTTACTGACAAAAGGAATGTGGCTAAGCAGGTGAATCAAGGGTGTTTGACTCTTTTTTTTTCATAAGACATAAAAGTGGAAATAAGTCTAGTTAACACTATGCACTGGTTGTTTTCTTTTTCATTTTGAGTTTTTAACAGTAGTGCCTTAAGTCTGGCCCATAAGCACTGTTTGGCCATAGCCAAATTGCGATTGTGTGCAGAGCCCTGCTGCGTTATCCATTGTCTAGCAGGCAACCTGGACACAACGGAATTAAACTGTTTCCTTGTAAACATCACTGGCCATCTCAATGCTAATCTTACATCTGTAATGCTATTTTTATTCATTCACATGAAATAAAGGTTTCAGCTCCATTTTAGAGAAAAATGTATTCCTGTCTGAGTTGAACACTGATTTTACCTTTGAGCTGCGGTTACAAATTGACTTTTTTTATCTAGCTGCTGAGACGTAATGGTTTTTGAGCTATGCATTCTCTGACAAAGCAGAACATTACACTTTCACAATCCACCCAGTGAGTAAACAGTGAAGTCCAGCACAACACTATGTGGCAAGTGAAGTGTAAACATACAAGGATTTCTAATTACATCTTTTCAAGGTATATTTATTT
>JAVQKI010105869.1:0-11471 GCA_036025975.1 Nematalosa erebi
TGTAGCCGTATTGTAATTTTAATACATTTTAGCTACCTAAAGATTTTCACATGTTGGATATAAGACTGCAAACAAAATCAGATGGCAAACAAAACTCTCTTCACTGCCAATTTAAGATGTACTTTTGATTAAGAAAAATAATTAAGTTTCATCATACAAGGTATTAGTGCCTCCTGAAAAGGCTGAGAAATGTCCTGCACCACATGATTTCTCAGAAAGAATATGCTACCTTGAGTTTTACCCTTTTTATCCAAATTACTCTTTACCATTATCTGGCATTTTCAGTTGTAGATGCCAGTTGCATTTTTCTCCAGTGAAGTCTCATGTTTGAATGCACCGTTCCTTAGCAGTCCAATTCCTCACAGGCTAGATTTCATTAGAAAGCTCTGATCTTATAGAAATTGCCAATTTGTGACGTACCACAGTACTTCATTGCAGAGTTCTGGAAGTCCTGGGGTTAGAGAATGTACCTAGAAGATTCAGTGTAACAATCCCAGTTAATATCAAGATCGTCTTGTGACCTTGTTCCTCAGTAGTGTTCTGGGTCTTGTTTAGGGTGAGGAGCTTTGCCCTCAAAATCCTCTTTGAAATGGATATATATTTTCCTGTTAAATGAAGCAAAGCCTTTGTTTTGTAATTGAAAACAATAAGGCAATGAGTGTCAGTCTGAAATAGTTCCTAAATAGATTCCACCGACAGTGATCGATCGCACTCATGGTTAAGGCTAAATATTAGTGGAACGTGTAGGCACTTTAAGATAAGGTCCAGTGGCTGGATGGGACATGGTATAAAGCAAGCCTTAAAGGTGACATCTTGTTTATAGTGAACCGGCTACTAACACAAGCTTCATGGTTCACAGAAACTCCCTTTCAGTTTCATTTTCCTGTGCCCCATGTTGTTGCGTATTTGCTATTTGGTCTATGTTATATCACATTTTTTCCTTCCTTTTCATGCAGAAAGCTCTCTGTGACCTCAAATATCAGGGCTATGGATAGAATCACACAGGAAAACTATAGCGCTGAGTTCTATCTGTCCATGTTATAGAAATCTTTTCCTGGCAGTGTGCTTATTCAGCTTCGGTGGTGGTCTGAATTGTTTGTCTGTGTCATGACATGGTGTCTCAAATTGCCCTTTGATAATGCACCATAGATGAAGTAGCTTTGAAAAGATCTCAGAATGAACAGGGGAAATTCAGAACAGTCCAATGGCACACATTAATGTGCATTCCTCCACATTTTCCCAAGGCTTGTTCAGTCCCCTATTTTGCCTTGAGAAAACGCTGACCTTAACTGCTGGGGCGGCAAGAGACTTGTGTGTGTCTCCCAAGCACTTGGCGACATGCCTGGCCACTTTTTGTCCACCAACACAGCAGTCTTTGAGTTGAGCACGAGGAAGCAGTGTGTAGGATAATGACAGTGTGGGGCGTAACATTTGCAGTGAACTAAGGCCCTGTACACATTAAGGCGGATACATTTTAATACGACGATAGCATAGCAATAGTGGCGATGTATCTCTGTTTAGGGACGTTGTCTTCCTAAGTGTAAGACATATTTCCTGCCGATCTGCTGCCTGTATCTTGTTATAGCCTACAGTGGGTGTCGAATCTTACAGGTACTGCGTGAACGCCCCCTCATTAGGCTGCATCTCAATGCGATTTACAGAGCGTCCATGAGATGGCGACAATTACTGGAGAGAGCGCCTTAACTGGACAGAGCCTCTACGGATTGACCACTAATGGCCTACTGTGGCGGATGTCAAACCTGTCTCATCTGTGATCCGGTTTTCTCGAAAAAAAATAACATCTGTGATCTACCCACATGCTTTGGTTCAGAGCGAGTGGACATTAAAATTCAGAGCATGTCCGAGGTCAGTGCCGCTATATGCTAATCACCGCTGGCTGCTTGAAGAGCCCTCTGTTCTGACCATGGGTCACCACTCTCAGAAACAAGCGGTTGCCAGGGACGTCAGCGTCAGCAACAAGTCTATCCCAGGAGTCAGGGAGAGGGAGACGGAAAAAAAGGGGGAGATGTATTGTGAAAGAGTGAGGGGGTTGGGTGTGGAGAGTCTATAAAATTGGCTCATTATTTTAAGCATAAAGCCGGTACATTGTGCATGGACTTTGGACTGACATACAGAAACGGGAGGAACTGTTCGGTAAAGGAAAAACATCTGACGATACCAAAATAGAAAACATTAAAGTCCCAACTGTTTGTATTGCAATTTTCATTTCGATCAGATAATCTAGGCAATGTTATACACAAGGCCCGGTGATCAGTGCGGTCACTCACATGCGCTTCCAACGGAAGCATGCTAGCCAAGGCTACTAGTTGCGCTGACGACTCCCTCTGTGACCACGCGTCACGATTGTTGCCTACTGTTCCCAGTAATGTCGGGTGGGGGGGTGGTAGTTCAGCGTCCACAAGCAAAATGCTCAATCAAGCGTCTTAGGGCCATTAAGAGGGGCCCACAAGCCTTAGAATGGCAACGAAGTAACCCAGTTCTGTTGGTCATTGTTTTCACTCAGACCTAATAGTTGAGTCAGTGAAAGAATTCCCTCTCAACTTTTATGATGCGGTGATAACAAGCTGTTTCATAACTGTGCGCCCCCATTGAAAGCGTAGTAACGAGCTGCTGCCAGTGTCTTTGTCCACTCTTTGACAGGGACTTAATTGGCGCGGCAACTCTTTGATCTAAACCAAAGATTAACCAGAGCTTGCGACTAAGACGGACCCATTATTCCATAATAGGACAACACACCCGTGAAAAACGTATTGAGACTTTAGATGATAGTCTTCGTGGTTCGAGCTGGTTTGAACCCAGTTTAAGTATATGTGTCTGATTAAATTAGGTCAACTGGAAATCATGTGGCTTTTTATTTTATAATAAAGAGACTCCCTTTGTTCTTCAGAAGGCGCAAACATGCGCACGCAGCGACAGTCGTGCCAGAGTGCAGAATCTGTTTCTACCTGTAAAATGACATTTTAAAAGATGTCCCCAAAGCGCAGCTGACGGCATGCAGCCAGACAGAGTTGACGGATATCCCCTATCTGAGGACACACCCTCCTCACACACGAAACGCTCAGCACCGCTTTTCCCACAAAGTGCGCCTACCAGACTCTCACTTCCACAGTAGCGAACACTCGCGCGCAGCTTCGCTCCACACACATGCTGTGCGGATACGATACTCTTGCTCTGTCTACTTCAGTCCTCTGGGCGCGCCGAGTGAAAGCTGCAGCGTGTGGGGGGTTAAAGGCAGGGGAAAAGTCGCGTTGTAAAGAGTGAGCGAGTAAATGGGATGAAAGCTCAAGACACTGAACCAGCAGGTCGGACGCTCAAAGCTTCTTAACGGCAGGTGGAGGGAACAGAGAAGGCAGTGGTGGGGGCAGTGTTTTCCCTAGAGAAGACCCACCCTGGATACTGCTAAGTGCAGGTTTCTGGCAACCAAGCAGGTTGACCACCTCTGCAAACAATTTCTTCGGCCTCAGCTCTACCGTCCCTGTTTCTGACCATCACGATGAGCAGACCGTAAGTGAACCGGCGAGAACCAACCAACGAAACGGGACCCTACACCGGTCCAGAACGCACGGTTCAGGTCTGCCACGCTTAGCCCTTGTTATGGATAGAGGAGCAGAAAGGGGTCAACTCTGGGGGGGAAGGAGGGGAAGAGGTTTAGGAAATGGCTCAAGAACAACAAGATACCCGGAACGAGGACAGAGGAGAACCATGCTTTTTCTTGTCTCTCTCGCTTTGCAGTCACAGGTAAGCCGCCGATTAAGCGCTATTTTCAGCCGTCCTTTAACCCCAACGCGACTTCGATTAGTTAGTATGTGTGTGAATGTTTTTTTTTTTTTTTTTTCAAATGTAAACTGACAGAAAAAGGCATTATTGCATTCCTTCTTTCTTTGATTTTATGTGTCAACTTGCCCAAAGGCACCTGTTGTAGCGCCAGCTTGTTTATATCATGCATTGCACTTGTTGCTCCATAGACGGACATAGCCCTTTATTTGCACGTTAACCTTTCAGTTAATGCATCAGGTTTAATGCGTATAATGATTAAAATATATATCATTTCACAGCGTACCAAAAGATGTAAAAATGTTAACTTTGAAGCCGAAAAACGGCATGCATGTAATCGCTATATTGCGTAACAGAGTTAAAGGATTAAATGAGCAAATCATATTTTGATACTTGAGAACGAGAGAATTTTTTTTTCTCTACATTTGAATCTATGTGTGGCCAACTGATTTTTGAGCACCACTCAGACCGCCGTTGTCAATGGTGAAATGTAATGTGAGAAGGCAATTACATTATATTTGCATCATCACAGTCTAAGATCATGTTTAGCAAAATTCAATGTATCAGACAGAGAGGAGAACTTAAATTAGTATCACTCAAATAGAGCAAATAATAGCAATCCTTCAGTATTTTCAGAGTACTATTACAACAAACACTGGTCATGGTGATGTCATGTTCACTACAGACCTAACTGTGTGTGTAAGTGTAGGTGCGTGCGTGCTTGTGTGTGTATGTGTGTCTCTGTGTGTATGTTTCCTGACACCAGGTACTATTTTCGGTTTTGGGCTCCCCCTGTGCTAGTGCCTGTGTTCAATTGTTGAGACAAGCAGCATCTCACGGCAGGGGCGCAGTCTGAGGCGGGAGTTGCCTTTGAGGGTACCGATGGCATATGTGTATGCTTAAGAGCACACTGCTGTGCAGGCATACCTTCCCAAAGCACAGGGAGCGTGTGAATGTGGCCCTCCCATAGCCCAATGTGCTGTCCCCTGTGCACTCCCTTGCAAACACAATCTGTGAACTGCACCACAGATGCCTTTGTGCTGCTCAGAGAGATTTACATCTCTGCCATCATTAGTAAGGTGTACCTAAATGCGCCTTGTCCATTTATTAGACATCAAACAGTCAGATTTTGGATCAACGCATTAAATTAAAGACGTTCAGTAACTGAGCGTACATGATGTCAGGTTCTTACAGGGTGTTTCTCGACAATGAGCACCTCTCCAGTGCAGTGGCAGACACTGCAGAGGAGGGAGTCAGCCCAGTGAGCATCAGAGAGTTGTGATAAAAGGTTTAACAGAGCACATCTGACTGTGACACTATGAATGAAGCCGAGCAGTGCAGTGCAGTGCTGTATCATTATGTCGTTGTCTTCATTGATTACCAGATTTCAAAAGAGAGTGTATGAGGAAGAATAGTTTGTTGAAGCACAGGGAACTGTGGGTAAAATTAGATACAGACATGGTTCTTAATGTCCTATGTCATGCACGCTTAAACATAGATGCTGCTCAAATTATTCAGATAGTGTAGAGACATTTGTTATATTTCTTGATCAATATTAGTGGCAGGTTTCATATGTTGTAATTGCATTTGAGGAAAGACCAGAGAATGGCCTTTCTCTGGGCATTACATTGCTCAGAAGTTAAAGTAACACATTTTAAACTTAAAATCAATTTTCAATGTACTTGGTGGCTGGTTTATTATGTCCCTATCTGCAACATTAAAGTTCCATAATGCACTACCAGGCGATCTCCGAAAGCTGTTATTGTAAGGCAAAAGAACTACACTGTAATGCTTTAGTGTCAAGTTCAAGTGTTAATTGTTTGGTATTGGCTCAAACAGAATCAGTGGCCACAGTAGTGCTAAATGTTGCCCAGATTCAGTTTGGAGTTAAGCACAATCAGGAGAATCAGGGAGCTGGGACACTGTGGCTAGTGTGTGACATTAGAAGGCTTTAATGGTCTCTAATGGAGTCGGCAGATCAGCTTGGAGACATGGCGAGGAGAGGAGGACATTGAGGGGGAGAGGAGAGGGGGGCCCGTTGAAACTCAGGTATGATGGGAATGACCGTGGCAGGGGGGCAAACGGAGAGGAAGAAAGAGAGATGGAGAGTGATGCCCTGGCCTCTCTGCCCGTCCCTCGTTTGATGTGGCCGTTTGAGGAGCCGGCGTTGGACCGTGTGCCGCATAAGCCTATGCTGCGCATTCTGTCAAAGCCTCTCATTCTCCCGCGAGGTGTTTGCTGGTGGGCTACACTTTAGACATTGGTGTGTTGTCTGTGTAGGTGTGTGTATCTGTTTGTTTGTTTTTTTTTTAATTTCCAAAAGGCTTTGAATGAGCGTGTAAGACCACATTTGTTGTTTGTTCACAGTAGAGGTGCCTGATCATGACTGTGATCCATGTAGGTGTCCTATTGTGCTGGTGTAGCTGCCATGGGCTGTAGCCTTTCAAAAGTCTCTGTGGAGCTTATTAGCAGAAAGAACTGTGTGTGTGTGTGTGTGTGTGTGTGTGTGAGAGAGAGAGAGAGAGTATGTCTTGACCTCTTATCTGTGAGATCAAGAGATGAAAAGCGAAATGACAACAATGGGGAAAAAGAGAGCACACAGTGGGATAGTTTGGGTATGCTATTCAAACAAAGGCAGAGAATAGAGGAACGAGAGAGGGAGAGAGAGCGAGAAAAGAGAAAGGAAGCGATAGAGGGAGAGGTGGTGACCATGTTCCCAGTGGTTACTGGCCCCTGGGAGACGGACCAGAAAGAGGAGGGAGAGATATCAATACAAACCAACAATGAAACACAGAAGTGCAGAAAAGATGGGGAGGAACGAACAGAAAGAGAGAAAACAAACAAGTAGGGAAGGAGGGAGGGAGGAAAGAAAGAGAGAGACGAGGATGCAAATAACCTACGGGGAGGCGATGAAGACAGATAACGTGCAGATAAAGATGCAGATGGAGAGAATGATGGCAGCAGCGGGAGTGTAGCTGTCCATTTGGATGGAGCGATTCGATTTTTGCCCCGGCCTCTGTGGGCAGACAGTGCCGTGAATCGATACTATCTGCCGCCTCTGTTTTCCCTGTGTCCTGTTGCGACTCTTGTGTCTGTAGCTTGTCTGCAAGGAGGAGAACTGCATTTAGCTTTCAACCTTAACTGGACTGGAGAGGTTGTCCTCGTGTTGCTCAGCAGACATGGGGCGGCTGTCGCTATGTGAAATGTAACCTTTCTCTCCAGAGACAGCCGCATGGCACTGATTGATGCATCCACAAAGCACTTCTGCCCCATGAGCTGTTTGTTCCTGCAGGACTATCGTCCTGTACAAACATGATCCTATTCTCTTTCAGTGAACTTTATTTTTCATTCATTGAAAAATTATATAAATCTTCCCATTTTAGGGGGGACTGCGGTTCTGCAGCATCCTATCAATCCTCCACAAAAGGTCGTAATTTATCTGCGCATTCTCCACCGCCCAGCCCACACTCACCATTAATATTTTGGTGTTATCCCCTGTGGTAAAGTGGGATCTGGGTGGTAGAACTACCAGCGTGGTTGAATTGTGGGCTTCCAAAAGAGGAGTTTTTGTGTTCAAATATCTTTGCAAAACCGCTGATGGCCCATCCTTCCTGTATGTGTGTGAGTTATTGGAGAAAATGTTGAAATATGGCCAAGAATCGCATCTGGCTCTGATCTACAGGCTGATAAATCTTACACAGTTTGTTTTGAAGTGTCTCCTTGTTATTACTTGTGAAAACAACACAATTATTATTGTTATTATTTGTGAAAACAACAGACGTTTCTGTCAGTCACACAATTCTCTCTTGTCTCTTCCAGCTGGTGTGTGCGGTAGGCATGTTCGAGGTGCAGATCAAGCAATTCCAAAACCCTCTGGGCCATCTGCAGAACGGAGAGTGCTGCGACCTCCCGTCCAACAGGGGGCAACACTGCCCCGTCAACAACCAATGTGACACCTTCTTCCGGGCCTGTCTGAAGGAGTACCAGGCCCGTGTGGCCCCCACTGGGACATGCACCTTTGGTTCGGGTAGCACGGCAGTCCTCGGGGGCAACTCCCACTCTCTTCGCCACCATATGCATGACGGAGGAGAGGGAAGCAATGGGCGCATCGTCATTCCTTTTGCATTCCCCTGGCCAGTGAGTACTCTTTGACCTTTGGTCATTAACATTCTTTCACAGACCTAACCACATCACGCACTGTGCCATTTGTGCAGTGCAAAGAGCATCAGTTCTATTGCATGTTGTTTAGACGGGAAGAAGGCTCAGTGAAGAGTATGATGATGTTCGCAGGTGCTCTTTAGAAGGTAGGAAGGTAGAAGGTAGGAAGGAGTCCTTGGCAGAGCCAAACCACAAGCTGGTCGTGTAGAGTCTGGTACTTAACACCACCCTGCATAATGTTATAATGGGGAAAACTGAAAACCTACCATTACCTTCTCACATCATGTATGAATTGGATGGGAATTCTTTGACTGGGCCTGTGGTCTGTTGTGAAATCATTCCCAACTGCAGTCAGACGCTGATTGAACATGGCAGTGTTTAAAGTCACTCTCTTGGTTTAAGATTCAAATCTATGGGCTGCAGACAAAATGGCGATGATCTAAATGAGGGAGAGAAGCTAATGGTGTTTTAGAAACTGAACTGCATACACATGGTGATTAATAGTGTTTTCTTTGAGCTAATGGGTTTTGAATATTTTTTTAGCCTAACCCTCCAACAACCCATTCTATTAGTATAAATGACTGGGCCTTGATATACTGCATACCGTAGCAATGGAACATTTGCACTTATCATCCCCTGTTCCCTAATTAGAGACCATTGATTTTTCTCTTTGATAAGCAATGCAGACTCAAACATATCTGGGAACTCATTGTTTGGCCAAAGCTGATGGAGGTTTCCTATGAACTTATGGGTGACTGCATTTGTGATGTTTTTTCTGTCTAGGACAGACTGAATGGTCTGGTTGATTACTTTCTCTGCACATGTCTTAGAGTCCTTTCAGGAATGTGCCAGTGTTAAATTCTTTTGACACTCAATGAGTTAAAATGTCACGTTATTGACGGGGCTAGGAGGTTGTTTCATCCTCCACGTGTTTCAGTGGCACTCAGAGCTGTTGCACCCAGACTCCTTCCACCCATGTGCCCCCTCTGACCCTGCAGGCACAAAGACCTTCGGAGCCAGTGGACTGATTATCTCTGCACTTGGCTATCCATAGTGAAGGTCTTTAAGCTGATTAAACTGAGCCTCACACTCATTGATTAGAGTGGATTGAGGCAGGTGTGTGTGTGAGTGTGTGTGTGGTGTGTGTGGGGGGTGTTGAGAGTGAAACTCCTGAGAACTAAAGATAGCTGCGGGGGTCACTCTAGATAGAGTGGGAAGGTGTATTAGTGCTCCCCAAGGGTGTCAGGAGAGATGAGTCAGGAGATTCCTCCTGGAAAAGTGGAGAGAGAGAAGGAAAGAGGGAGAGAGAGCGGGGTGAGAGAAAGGGCTGTTTTGATTGAGAGACGGTAGGATGGACTGATAGAGAGAGAGAGAGAGAGAGAGAGAGCAGAATGGACTGATGTGTGCCAGAGCAGACAGGAGCCAAACACCCACTTTATCTGAGATGATGTCATGCCATTCTCTCAGTAGGCTGACGTTATGTGAGGAGGTTCGGATCCAGTGACTTTCTGACCCGGACTTAATGATGGACCCAATGACTTCATGCTGCCCTGACTTACTCGACATGCTTTTGGATCTGCACCGAGAGGGATTTGATGCCCTGAAATCCATCCAGCCTGTCCTTGAATCAGTCGAGGAGTTTGTACACAGGCTTTAATGATTGGTTCTCAGCCAGGCTAGCGCCACTAGCCTTGCCAGCTTAAGGGCAGCCTGCGGAGAGGACATGGGCCAGTGCATTTGCTTTGCAAATGCCTCTCTCGCCTCGCTCCATTGTCCCTCTCTCTCACCTTTAGCTGTTATCTCAAAGGCATCCACAGTCTCTTTTAGGGTGTCCTTGGCGGTCGCTTGGATGCCCGTTCTCCCACTGTATCATGTTCTTTGCTTAGCATCCATTAACAGGCGCCTTTCTCTCCCTGCATTTATTAGCTCATATTTTAGCAGCTCTGTTTGTCTGCCTTCTAGTACTTTCCTCAAAGGCTCTGTTCTCGGTGTGCTTTATCTTTGAAGTGTTTGTGTTTGTTATTAGCAGTCCTGTGGTGTGTGGTGGTTGTATCGATCTAAGGGTGTTCTTATCAGGACACGGCAGCACAAGACTTCTCATTACTGTGTCAGGCTATTAATTCTACAGGTTGGCCCTAATAGCCGAGGCTGACTGTGGCCCTTGGTCGCGCATCGATACTTGGCCCTCTTCTCTCTTCCCAGCAGATCCCCCAACCCCCATACCTCCCCTTTGCCCCTCTGCCTCCACCAAGCCAAGACAGGGCAGAGACACGGAGGGAAACTAGCGACAAATTAACCAAAGGAATTCCAGCACTGCAGAGTTGCATTAGGAACCACCTCCACACACACACATCCACACACACACACACACACACCAATCCTCACTAGCCACTACTCTCCACTCCCATGCCATTCACACGCACACACCCAAATAAAGCATCCTGACCAAACAGGAGAACCCTATGTTGGTTTTGGCTCCCACAGTTCCTTGTGGTGAATGTCTCTAATGCATTGTTGTAAGCCCGTGTGATTGGCCACAGGGAGGGCTGCATGGCGAGGGATGATGGTGAATGATGGTTGCACTAGTGGATAGTGTATGTAGTCTAGTGTGCTAGTTTAGATGGCTGAAGAGGGGCAGTGTGTGTGTGTGTGTGTGTGTGTGTGTGTGTGTGTGTGTACAGTATGCGGGTGAGTGTGTGTGTGTGTGTGTGTGGTGATAGGGAATGAAGTGCATCTCTCTACCGGGTGTGTTTTACTGAGCCGGAGCAGACACAAACGCTCCCAGTGTGCCGGGCCCCCAAGAGGGGTGTGGGGGTTGGGGTGGGGGTGGGTGGCCGGCCTCATCCCTCTCATCCCTGCAGCTGCACCCATCTGAAGCATTCTGCTGGCTCTCCTCCTCTAATTAATGTCTATGGCGCCGGAGCCATGCACCCAGTCGCCGAGGGCATCCAATCCCCCTCGGAATGAGTCGGCCGCCGAGTCGAGGCCCCGGCTGATTGTGTTCCATTGTGTTCCGGGCTCTTCAGCGGGAACTTGTTTATGTCTCTCTCCTCACCACTGTTTTACTTCCTTGTTTTTAAAAGTCATTATTATTGTCTGGGATGGGTTTGCTTTTTATGACCTCTGGGGTTTAGGGGGCAGAATGTCTGCTCATAAGTAAAGGATCATAACAAGTGGTGGAAAGGCTGATAATACGTGCATAATTGCGCTTATATTGGGTCGTAATAATGTTTTCAATAATGTTCAAAGCTGACTGGAGCTTTGCTTCGAAGGCTTGGGACTCTTTTGCAGGCCAGCTGTCCAGGGCGCTGCAGCGCTCAGGTTTTTGTGTCCCCGCAGAGACCCACTGGCATTCAGACACACACACACACATACACACACACACAGACACACACACACACACATATACACGTATACACGTAAGCACACACACACACACACACACACACACACACACACACACACACACACACACACACACACACACACACACACACACACACACACACACACACACA
>JAVQKI010106433.1:0-10213 GCA_036025975.1 Nematalosa erebi
GGGTTGACTGGTATGTCTTTAACACACTGTACAAAGTGAATAGGGACTTAAGGTTGTCACAAACAAACTCATAAGACCACCCACACCACCCGACTCCTCCCATCCAGATGCACACACACTCTCATTCCATTCATATTTTTCTCTCTCCTGACCTGCTTAAACACCCTCCTTCTTTGTGCTCTCGGAGCTTCCCATTAACAAATGACATATAAATCGTTCGTGACATCTACTGGCAGAGGTCCAGGGAGACATGGAAACAGTTAAACTGGGTAGTTAGCACTTAGCTTCCACTCAGGCATACTCTTCTGTGGCTGGGCTGTGGGTTAGAGCAAGACTACCTTCAGAACTTGACTTCCAGGCCACATTAAACCTCTTATCTGTGCAGCATATGTTGGGGGTTGATGTACCTGCTTCAGTGCCATCCTTAGTCACTGGAGGTTCTCCTTGTTTATTTGGTTTCATTTTATTTACTTCTCATCTTCTTCCACATCTCCATATACTAGTTGCACCTGTAACACGCACGCACACACAAGCACAAACCCGGTGTTGTCACCGTACCTTCATGACGAATGATAGGGCTGTCTACATGCCAGTGCACACCTTATCATTACTAGGTAGACTTACAGTGCACACACACACATGCACAAACACATATACTTACATACACACACATACACATGCATGCACAAACACACATCATGCAAACATTCTTCAGTATTCTCTAATACTTACTCCAATAAAGTCGCTCACACTCTCTCTCTTTCTCTCTCTCTCTCCTGCATGCACACAAACACAGTTTTTGTATTCCACACAGAATGCCATTGAAAAAGAGCTCGTCTACTTCGTGGTAACCCACGGCAACGCTCGGCTTTGCCTCTCTCCTCCCAAAGCTTCAGCAGGCACAGAGAACCCGAGTGAGCAGATGTCACGTTCATTCAAAGAAGCAGAGTCGCACAAGAGGTCTGTCAGTTCAACAGTTGTACTCACCGCACAAAGCCAGATCGTATTATCAAACAGGCACAGTGCTCTGTTCTCCACTGTGACTAAATCACATACTCCCACACTGTGACCTTGCAGTCATTACCTTGAGCAGATGCAGACTAACATTACTGTAATCTTGTCCTCCCAAATTGGCAGTCAGGATGACATGGCACATATGGGGTTCTTGTCTTCATTAGAAAGAGCTAATTTGTGGTGACTGTCCAGTTGGGTGGCTGTGCATTGCGTCACTTAATAACCCTAATTAGAGTTGTTTCATTGTATCGACAACATAGATTTACTAACTCTTTGTTCTTCAAAAAACTCCATAGCTGGTTGCCAATTGCAATGGTTTATTGTACAGTGTAGCACTGGGTGACTGAGAGCTAACATATCCTTAATGCTTGACAATTGAGTGATCCATTTTAGATTACATTTGCAGATGACATTTGAACCTTCAGCTTTAATATCCTATGACTAGAGTCAATACATTATCATTTGGGTTAACAGTTACAGCAGTTGGGGACTGCTGGATACACTTTGCTGGCATTTTGAAGATTTTCATGGCTGTTAGCATGCTATTCTTGTGCTGTTTGGGTGCACGTCTGCGATCATGGCAGCTCAGTTCACAGATAGCCTTTTCGGCATAGACCTGCAGTGCACTGAACTGCTGAAGTGTTCCATCCCACCTCCGAGTTAGTGTGTGTGTGTGTGTGTGTGTGTGTGTGTGTGTGTGCTTGCGCGCGACCTGTCTAACATGACCGGTTATTTCAGGAGATTCTGGGAGAGCTGAAGAGCCGTCCGCCTACGGAGCAGGCAGCCCTCGAACACTGCTCGAGCCCCAGAGTGAGAGAACAGAGTGGAGGAGGGGAAGGAGTGAGATAGGATAGAGAGGTGGTTGACAGAGAGAGAGAATATTACATCTCGTTAGGGTAGGCGCAAATGAAAGCCCATTTGGAGAGTCTGTGAATTTAGAGGCAAGACAACAGAGCCTAATGAGGTGTCAATTCATTATGTGCATCACCTTAAACCAAAAAAAACATCTTTATATATTGATGAACACAAAAATGCAGGCACAGACACATTAAAATACACAGACGAGCAAATGTGAATGTGTACTCGCACAGAAACACGCACGCGTAGTCATGCGCACACACACACACACACATTCACACACACACACACACACACACACACACACACACACACACACACACACAGTGAATGCCATAGATATTTTTCACCTGGTTTCACTGTTTATTCTATGACAAGTTACTGTATCAGCTATAGTTTGTGTGTTGAATGTACTTGTCTGGCTCCTTGGATTGTTTCCAGTCATTGAGTTATTCTGTTGTCATCCATCTTGGGCCTTGTCCATCTCTAGAAAGTGACCCAATCCAGATTTCTCCATCTCATCCAACCCTGCAGCCTTCACCGCTGTTGTGTTCCCACCCCGACAGACTGAGTGTTATGTTGGCATGGTGACAGATGTTGGCAGGGCGACCTCAGACAGTTTCCCTCCTTTTTTCCTCTCCATTTTGGGCAGCGGGGGCTATTCTCAGCAGCCCCAGCCTGAACAAACACACACATACACACACACACACACACACACACAAAAGAGACAGACCATTCCCCAATGTAGATGCTTGGGAACTGTATCTCAGCCGACATAAATCGAAAAATTGAACAACAGCTGATGATGACAAAACTGAATTACAAAAAGTTTTCAGGGCAAACTAGCTTCACATCATGTGTACGGTGGTATCCAAGTTGCTAATACTATTAAAGATTTCACTGAGGCAATGGAGAAACTGTTTATATGTAAATACATTTGAGCAAAACTGTGGATGTGAATATAGTGGATGCCCCACTAACTAATTAACTACTGCCATGCTGGTGTGCATTGTTTGCCAGTTGTATAAGGTCAGGCCTAATATCCAAAGTTGTTCTCTCTCGTTGAGATGGAATTCCGATGAGACATAAAAAGACATGATATCTGAAATACCTCAAAAGATTGTGCACAGGTCAGTGTTCAACTGATCAAATTGACTTTTACACTAGTTTTACGTTTATTAACTGCACTTACTAGATATGCTATTCCAGTCTTACATCAGAATCTCAGTTATCAATTCAGCTCGACCTTTTTCTCAAATTAGTGCTGTGAAGGGGTCTGGTCTTTGCGCATGGTCTTTGTTTGGAGTGGGTGATCCTCTCCATCTGTGCTTGAAACGTGCAACCTGTTGTCGGCGCGCTCCATTAAATTAGCTCACATGCTGCTCTACCTAGGCTACCTCTTTCACTTCATGTAGTAGAGCCGTTATACATTTCTTCCCTGAAACGTAATGGAGTTTGCTGAAATACTAACAGACGTAATACTGTAGGCCACAAGGCTTATTAGAGTGGAAAACGTTAGACCATAAACGCGGAAATCATAGATTGGCATGAAAATGTTAGAATTGTTTTTTCTGGATCACGAAAGTCTGTCCGTTAGTCTCTCTCCCTTTCTCTTTCTGCATGAAACACATAGATGAACGCCGCACGCGCACACACACAGACACACACACACACACACACACACACACAGACACATACACAGAGGGAGGGAGGGAGAGAGAGAGCGTCGTGCTTTATTGGAGGTGGGCGAGGCTTGAGATTCTGATGCGCTCGTTTCGCGCACTGTACTGTTTCAGTCATCAGTCCTAGTTTATTCTTCCAGAACAGAGCTCCTTGAAGAGAGGGCAAAGAAGAGATATAGGCTAAACAGAGAGGAAGTTGCCGCTTCCCTGTGTAGTGTTGGTTTCACGACTTTGACAAACGCACACAGGAATAAGAAGATAAGCTAAGCAACCTCTTTAAAAGTGAATTACCTTACTGCTGCTTACCAAAATCCATAATGTCTCGAGTTGCGGATCTGTCAAAACTCCGCCAGGAGAGAATGCGAGAGATCAGTCAGCGGGTAAGTTTGACAAAAGAAAACTACTTCAAGAGGCGTTGAATTAGCCGGCAAGACAAGCTGCTCTAGCATTAAGGAAGGGACTTATGCCATCTTTTTTTTTTTTGGATGCTTTCAGGTAACACATGGCATTTGAGAATATAGTGGCTGTAAAGGCTGTTAAGAAGGGTGAAAACATCTTAACATAGTTTCTCAGTTTCTTTGTCGTGTGTTGAGGAAATGTCTAAAGTTAACGGAGAGACAGCAGCGCGCATGTTTCCTCATGTGCGGCTTACTTGGCCTTGACCTCTCTGCATTAGTAATACGATGCTAACAAAACCTCATCTATTGTATAGCTTAAACATGTACATATAGTCATAGCTCTCTTAATTCCCCTATTGTATTTTTTACCAGCCAGAGTGGGTCTGTGAGACGGATTTGCGCAATATACCGCGATTGCTGCCCAATCGGTTTCAACACTCTAGAAATAGCTGACGTTAAAGGCAAGTTCGCAAAAGAGGAGATCTAACGACTCAGTTGGTAACCACTCTCAGCAGGATGATAGAGTTGTTTGGCTTATTCAAAAGGTTTAAAGTCTGTTGATAAATGATATATCTCCCCCTCTCTCCGTTTGGATGTGCGCGCGCACGCGCGTGTGTGTGTGAGAGAGAGAGAGCTTAGTGGTACTGCTCGTGTTTTGTCTTGTTTCTGCTATGGTTTGTGCATCTGTGGAGGTGTGATTACGAGACTAAAGCCTTCTTGCTCTCTGTGTGCAGATTTGACTAATAGATCATCATCTCTCTGTAACTGCACGTCTTTCACGTCAGTGACAATAGGCTCCGCATTTGTACAAGCCTCTGCAAACACTGTATAGTAGACTAGGGGTTTTAAACTGTCAAAACACAGAACATACACCTGCCTAACATCGACCAAGGCTGTTAAAGATTCTCAGAGAAGTTTCTGTTTGCTGTGATTCCAATCCTGCTCCTGATCCCGGTTTGTCATGCTCATACAGTATGTAGGAAGCTAATTGTGTGTGCTCGCATCTGTGTGTGTGTGTGTGTGTGTGTGTGTGTGTGTGGTCACATCTGTCAGGACATACACCTGCCTAACATTGATCAAGGCTGTTAAAGATTCTTAGAGAAGTTTCTGTTTGCTGTGATTCCAATCCTGCTCCTGATCCCTGTTTGTCATGCTTATATACAGTATGTAGGAAGCTAATTGTGTGTGCTCGCATCTGTGTGTGTGTGTGTGTGTGTGTGTGTGTGGTCACATCTGTGTGTACATGTGGTCAGAGATCAAGGCCCTCCTCATCCTCGCCGTGCCTGTGTGGGGTTGGAGCAAAAGCTCTATTTTAGCCCTTGGGTCCCTACTGAGCCCATATTCAGGCCAATGTGAGCGGCCCCCAGTGAGCTGATGGCTGTCCGGCCCGACGCTAAATCCGTCTGCGTCTCGCCTCTAACTGGAGCATCAGACGCCTCCGCTGACACTGGGCTTCAGTCGGGACTGTGGGACGCACAAAGCTCAGTATATGGGACAGGGGGTCATCTGCTCTAGTACTTTTGTTGTAAACCCCCATACTAGGCAGAGGGCATCACGGCCCTACTCTCTGCATTAGGCCCAGTGGACAGGTGACCTTAGGACGGGCTCTGGTCATATTTAGAGTTAGCTGCTCTATGGACACTGATTAGTTACAAGTGTAAGGGCTATACCTGTGCTCATGCTGTTGCTTTAGGTTGTTAGGACAGTAGCTTAGGACAGCCGCTGTTGATTTAATAAGCAGGTTACAACAGGCCAACAAATAATGCTCTCTTGGCACATGTTGAATAAGTTGTGGCAAATGTAGGCCTGTAGCAGCGTAAACACGGCCGACAATTAGATATTTGACGTTTATTCTTGGAACCTCTGATGCAACTCCTGTTGCCCTCATAACCACATAGTGCCAGTAGATACTTAATTTATATAACACCTAGCACTTACCACTGAAGACTATTTATCTCTGTCACTGCTTGTGGTTAGCTTGATGTTTTGATACAGAAGATTATTCAGTCTTTCTGTCTCATTAGAAATCTTCAAGTTGCGTGGTAACATTTGTCACTCTATGTGACATTATAGCCACCTAGTATACACACATTCACACACACATACATGAAACACAAACACAGCGAGAAGCAGAGATGTTTTTTCGTTTTTCCTCCATCTTCCCAGTTTATTAAGTCTCCTTCGCTCCTGTAAATCTCGAATGGTTCCTCCTCCCCTGCCTTTGCCTGTAGCCTATAGCATAGCATGCAGACGCTGGTCTTAGAGGGTTTTAGATCTCTCTCGCTCTCTGGGCTTCACCTTAGGATTGAATTATCCCCATAAATCCCTTATGGACACTGTGAGGAAAGAAAAACTGCTGTGCTTCAAATGAAATCACACACACCTACACACCTTAATCTTAGCTTGTGTGGACATGCACACAAACAGGCGCACACATAAGGGCACACACACACACACACACACACACACACACTATCACATTCTCATACTTTTGTACAGCTTCACATCCACCCCCTTTTTTCTGTCGTACCCATGGCAACCCAAGGAAGAAGGAAGAGGAAGTCCTCTCTGGCTGCTTCCTGTGCTGTTTGCCAACACACTCACCGACATGCAACCCATCACTATTCCTGTGAAGTGTCTCACACACAGAAGCCCCAGCTCACAAACCCAAGAGACACATATTCACCTAGACAAAGTGTCTTATCATAGTAATTACTGGGGCATAAAAGCACTGGCACAGGCAAAGCTATGCAGCCATATTGTTTTGGTGTGTGTGTTTGTGTATGTTTGTATAGTTTCATTTCCTCTGTGTCGTTTAGGTCAAACCCTTGACATCATCCGTGCATGTGAAACTTGTGTGTGTGTGTGTGTGAGTTCATTGATGTGTCAGGCAACGTGTGTCTGCACTGTGCCTGTGCATCCACTTTTGTAACGCTGGGACCTATCTCAAGTTGAAAGAGGAAGATGATTCACACTGGGGTGATTGGTTCAGATAAAGTGCTGAGTCGCCATCTGTGAAAGCAGACCAGAAGCTCCTGGAGAACAAAAGTTCGAGCGTGTCAGGGGTGCATGTTTACCTGTAGCACACTCCATTATGTAGGCGGTGCTGTATAATGCAACTGCCAGTACACTTCCCCTTTTTACTGCTCTGAGACCACTCATATCTGCTTTGGAGGAGCTGTGAGATCATGCAGCACCTATTTAAGGGACTTTAGTATTTCTGTCAGTGCAGTGCTGTCTGTGGGAACAGGTAATGTGGTAGTTTTGTAACTTAAATATGCTAGAATTTATAACCATTTATCCCTCATATCCAAAAGAAGTAGCATTCTCAATCTGTAGACTTAGTATTTAGGGCCTGGAGACATTAAGCAGGTCGTCTGGAAGACAAAATGCCAGATCACCCTCTGACACATATCCTGATCAGTGATCTAATCCAATTCCGTGTAATTTAGTAGGATGGTCATACTTTGTTATCCAAGCATAGAACGTCAACCATCTCTCCCACCGCTCTCACATCCACATCATAATGATCAAGTGGCCTGCAAATGCATGACAACACATTGTTTAAAGTGTGTTTATTATTTACTGGCTCTGTAGCCTACATTAGAGAAACAGAAAGTAGAAACAAGGTGCTTGAATCTGAAGTGTGAAATCAGTTCTGTTCCAGAAAAATACTTTCAGTTCGAAATGTAGATTTACAGTCAGACATTTCAAATGAAATGTATGAATTAAGTATTGATATTGGACAGATGTTGGGGGTAACGGTGGGAAGGTCAACAGATTCGCACTCTCAGTACTGACTCAGTGTTGCACGTTATTTTTAATATTCCGTATTGGTGAATGACTACTAGTTAGGCTCTGTTCTTTACAGAAAATAGTTGAGATCATGTGAGGTGCAGATCACCTTAACATGTGGGCCCTTGTGGGCTTAGCGCTTCAGGCTGGAAGTCTGGAAATCAAAACAGGAAGCTAAACTGCCGTACCCCAGAGGTCTGACTTGGGTGTGTGTCTGGGGAGTTTGGGAGTAACCCTCATTCTTCAACCAGATGTGCCATCAAAGCCGCCGCTCCTCCTCGAGCGGTACTTCCCTCCCATGCGCCAACCACTGGAGCTCTTCAGACTGCTCGTGCATAACAAACAGCCCAGCAGCAGCCACTTCAGTGCAAAGCATGTTTAACCTCAAGTCCCATAAACAGTATGGGTGGTGTAGCTAGCAAAAGTACTAGTGCCTCTCCCTCAAACTGTTTATCACTGATAGCTAATGCTATTGCTAAGGCTAAACTTCCACCTAGCTGCCCATGCTGAGCAGTTCCCAGTGTTGAATGAGAGTGAGGTCCGCTGTTGCATGGCCCCTGAGTAGCCTCAGGGCTACACTCGCCCTGATAGTGTTTCATAGTGCTTACAAGGGACCCTCCATTCAGAGTTTAGCATCGCTCAAATCAGTTAGCGCTGAGGCTGGCTACTGCTCCATCTAGCACGCTAAAAGAGTGGGTTTTAATTATGACTGTCAGTTCATAACATTAATGATGGAACACAAAGGTAATAATCGTGTGTGTGTGTGTGTTTTTCTCCCTCAGAACAAAGAGAAGGAGCGCATGCGTGAGCGAGAGAGGGAGGCAAGGGAGCGGGAGGCTTGCTATAGCAACGGACACCTCTACACCTCACTAACTGTTTCCGCGACGACGCTCTGCTCAGCCTGCAACAAGAGCATCACTGCCAAAGAGGCCCTCAGCTGCCCCAGTAAGTACACAAACCCAATGCACCCACACGCCACAAACACAGGACATGCATGTACTTACTGGAAATTTGTGTAAACAGATATAGACTACTCCCTCTCTACATAAACATATATACTCTCTTCTTTGCTCTCTCCCAAACACACATGTACACTGTGCGTAAAAACTCACCTATGTACATGCACACATGTCCACCGACAATCACCGCATGCACAAAAGAACTAATATTACACATGCATTGTACACGCGCACACACACACTCAGTCATTACACCGCCGTTGTACATCAGTCACACACACACACACACACACACACACATTCATATGGACATTAAACATGCATTGTACCTCTGACACACTTAAACACACACACACACACACAGAGTTGGTTTCTCTTCTTTTTGTCTTTGCTTGCTGTTAAAGACGACTTGCTAGCGCGCGGCTTCAGTCATCTGAAAATGATGTGCTTCTGGTATTTAATCTTTTCCCTCGCTCTCAACCATGCACTGATATACACCTGCTGATCGACCCGAGAATGATTTCAGTGTATCAGTGTGGAGTGGAATTAGCTGAGTGGAATTAGCTGTGAATTCTCATATATTTGATTAAGCCAGCCAGCCTGGCCATCTGAACGAGATGCTGAAAGGATTTACTAATATTTATTACCATGACTAATATTAATTGGTGCCATCATCCCAGAATGGACAATCCACAATGCATAGGCATGCACACACACATACACACAGATACACAGATAAATCATTCGGTATTTATACAGAACACACACACACACAAACACACTCACACACTCCCACTTGATGGATTGTGAGGCAGGAGCAGTGTGCCCATCGCTTTTGGAGAGCGCCCAGCCCTCCTACACACCGGCGCGAGATGGTGGACAGATAATCAACACTCTGTTTGCCGTTCCTTCCATCCTCTTCTCGTTTACTATGAAGTGTAAAGAACAGACTTACTCCCCTCAGAGAAGTGGTCCAGAAAACTCTATGCACAAGGCATGAGGATTTGGCATTCACATTCCACCAAATCTCCAGGGATTGTTGTGATCTAAAGTAGTCTGTGTGCTTGATAGAAGCAGTCAAAAACTGTTAAACTAGAACCAATGTTGTTGCAGCAGGCAAAGTCTGTTAGTAAATTTCACCTCAGCAGAGGGGATACTAATTACAAAAAGAGGACAATGCTTCTTGTATCTATGCGTTCTGAGGGTGACAGTGGTTTCACAAACTTGCTTCACTCATCTCTGATAAACTACGTAGCTTCCTCAGTTTAACTCTTACCAGTTCAGAAAAGTGGAAGTTTCTTCAATCTAAACCAGCATAACGTCACTTCCTCCGAACCTAATTGGGAATTGTACTCTGCGAAATAAGTTGAGTCACACTATCATCCCCAGTCATCTAAGTGTCCTTCACAAGAAGGGATGGGCTAACCAAAATCAGTGGTTTAGAAAAGATAAATTGTCAGCTTGTTTTTCACATTAACTTAGAGGTGACTGGTTGACAGGAAATTAC
>JAVQKI010106822.1:0-10020 GCA_036025975.1 Nematalosa erebi
GATAAAATGTTCATTGGTTTGATAAATGGACTCTAGAATGGAAGGAACATTTACAAAGTAGGAGTGGTGCAAAACGACTTTATGTAATGTGTTTGAACTTTGGACATGTTGTTCAACTGATTGGAGAGAAGAACCAAATTTCTGGATTCTGTCACTCCCCCCACTGTACCACTGCATTGCAATAAACAATTTCCAAAAAACAATCAATTATTACTTCAATAACTTTATTGACCCGATAAAAACAGATAAAAGTGGACACAGTACACATTTTCTTCTTTATGTGGTTAGGGCTGCCTGAGGCCAGTATCACATGGTTTATATCTGGGAACATGCCAACACAGCCTCATATAGCCTGTATATTTTCGCATAACAGTTGACAAGATTCAATAACACATTTCTGTTATTACAGGTATAGAAATGAATATTTCTTTGTGTTAGGACATGCTCAATATTTTGGCAAACAGGACAGAAATAACATGCAATGGTACTTTACAACCAGGAAATGGGATTCACTGTGACCAGTTCCATGTTAAACATGAGTGAGAATGCATGCAACTGTATGCAGCCAGCCTGTGGAAGGTACAGCAATATTCCCTGTGCAAGACAGATGCTCTTTACATTGTTTTGGTATTAGACTCGCAAAGATGCAATTTTCAGTAGCACAATAAACTCAAAAACGGTTTAATTTTTATTCTGACACTCTTTTATAGAACCAGGTTTGAACTCAACCAATATCTGTGTCAGACAGGAAAAGTGTCATTGTGCTGTTGGATTATAAAAAGGGGGGCTATCGATGTTTTAATAAAAAAAAAGCCATAATAAAAAATATTTCCAGGAACCAGCTGGTAGGTAGGTGAAAATGCAATTAGCTCACTCAATATTTTTTACACTTTAGATGGAATCCGACATTTCCGACCTGTACTGTTAAAAACACATAGACAACTGTAATCCAGCTCAGCACTGTGTTTGTTAAAACATGTCCTGCTTGTGTGAGGCAACCTCTTAGCTCCGAGGTGAACTGAAGCCACTGAGATCTGGGAGCGATACTGTAACGTAATATGAATATTAAAGTTAAACAACACGGTCTTAGTGTAGCTCAGAAGTGGTGGTGTTGGCATGGAGACTATGGGCTGTCTGTAGAGAGGATGCTTAGGGGGAGCAGGCATGCAGACTGGCACTGCCCCAGGAGGACAGGAGGGGGAAGGGGGGCTGGAGGGGGGCAGGTTGGCACAGGTTTGGCAGTCATCGCAGCAGCATCTAGAGGAGCGGGCCCTCTGGCACGACTCCTTACACGTTTGAGTCGTCATCGGTCACGCTGGGGTTGGGAGAATTGGAGATCTCCTTAAACAGCTCATCATCTTTCAGCATGCTCTGCAGACATAGAATGTCAACAATCAGCAATACAACAAACAGGTCATTGATATCCACATCTATTAAAGGTAACAGTTCTATCTACTGTGTATTTGTAGTGTGAAATCTTTTGGCCCTCTATTTCTAAAGTGAACTGGGGCGAGTTCCCACCGTGAGGTTATTGATTCCCTCGGAGAAAGCTCCAATCTGCCTCACTGTGCCCTCTGAGTCCTCCATCTAAAAAGCACAGAGACACTGACAGTTAACAGAGAAAAAAAATTTGAGTACACTTTCACTATCTACTGAAGATAGGAATCAACTTAGTCTTAGATCACAAGCTCATATATACCTACTTTGGATGACTGCAAAACAAAGAAAAAGATCTTAAATTATTAATACATAAATATGTTTCTACAGTAAATAATCATGCAGTGTTTACTTTGTTTATTATATGCTAGCTAGCCTTATGTCCACAGCAGGACAAATACCATTAGAGTACATGCACCTTTTTAACCACCTCAATTCTGATTCCTATGTAGCCCTCATCACCTGTTCTAGCCGGTCCAGGTCATCCTCATAAATCTGTAGCTCCATGCCCCTGAAGCCCTTCTGGAAGCTCCGTCCCTTGGGCATCTCCACATCCATTGGGCAGACATACTCCTCCCGATCCTCCTGCTTCTTCTTCCTGGTCAGGGTGCTAAAGCCCAGTTTCCTGGGCTGGACACAAGGAGCAGTGACATGTTAAAAGAGGGGTGCTGTAGAGAGAGACTACTGCATCACTGTCAAAATAAGATTACTGTGGAGGCAAGGGAAGACGATAACTAATAACCTTTGCCTTGGGTTCATTTGCATTGTAAGATTCTTTTTGACTGAGTGGATTACAAATGTGAATGCGGTTTCTAAGTGTAATTTATGCAATCTGATTTCTTTCTGAACAATACAATTTACACCTGAAGGTTATTGGGTCCATTCTGTTTCCAGGTGTGCAGTCAGACTGTTGTGTCTGTGTTTTGCGTGCTGTGCTGTGCGTACCTTGACTTTGGCGGTGGCGGTGAGGAGGGTGTAGTCGGGGTGCTCCACACACTCCTGCTTGGACTGCTGGGCCTCCGTGCCCACCAGCAGGGTGAAGTGGGTGGCCAGGTGCCGGCGCAGCAGCGTCTTGTTAGGGGGGATGTTCAGCAGCAGGGCCATAGTCTCCACGTTAAAGCGCGGCTCCAGAACCTACCAGAGATGTGCGCACACAAACAATATCATACCTCACTGGATTGCGGTTGAAACAGTCACACAAAATCCTAACAGAGACCTCTTTAGAAACTCTCGGCACTCGTATTGTGTGATAGCCCATTCTCCCTGCTCTCTTGTACCATGAGTCCTCCGTGGACACCACTGCCCCTGAGGTTGGGCGCATACTCGGCCAGGTCCACGGAGCGCAGCCACTCCATCACGCGGTGGTTGGTCCACTGGGAGATCTCTGCTGGACTGGCGTTGTTCTGGGGACACAAAGACAGAGTTTGGCTCTAGTGCTCCTCTCACAAGCACTACCACCATAAACACAGACCATCCCCTGCCCCTGGGACTCCCATGTGTGCTGCGTGGGCCTCTGACCCCTCACCTCGTCGGAGGGTCGGCGCCGCAGACAGTTGGGCTCATAGTTGTTGAGGCGCAGCACCTGGATGGCTCTCTTGATGCTCAGGTGGTGCAGCACACTGCCCACTTTCAGAGACAACAGATCATCCTGACAAAAAAAGTCAGAAATTAGTCGTGCTGAGTGCACAACACAGTTGAGGACAACTACATTTAACTGCAAATTCTATAGAAGGATACAGCTATTTAAAGCATAGGACAAATGCATGTTATGCACCTGTATCTATAACTACTGGTCATTAGTGTTAAACAGGAGTGTGCATGATGGCATTATGTTCTCTGAAATCATAAGGCATATATGATGAGTAACTAATCCAGGCACTCACTACTGTCATGTAGTGCAGCATCCTCCCATCCACTCTGGCCTCATCAAACTGAGTCTTATACTGGGGCAGACCGATGTCATCCAGCCACCCTGCCACAGAGGAGGAGGGAAGGGGGAAACAGCAGCAATGGTTATAATAACAGAACACAAGACAAGACATTAAATGCTGGGGCCATGAATACGCAGATAGGTAGACTGCATGTTTGAGTGTATCTGCTGTGTGAGGTGCAGATGCTGGTCCTTACTGGTGACCCAGTGGTAGTCCAGTTTGCCCTTGGCATCCTCCTCCTCTGAGCCCAGGGCCTGGAGGGCCAGCTGCAGCTTCTTCCTGTGCAGTGGGTGCTTAATGCCCAGCTCCTGTGGGGAGGCACACAGACTGACAGTGAATGGAGAGGAATGGAAAGACTCCAGTTCTATTTCTATGCACCGCAGACAGCGTTTATGCCATGGGCTTGCACTGACATTCAAAACCTCACCCTTCAGTGAGAGCAGAAGAAACGTGACGGTTTTCTCATCCTGTACAGTTTGTTCTCTAGACCATCTACAGGAGCATCTGACCATGTCTGTATGTGTGTGTGTGTGTGTGCATGCTGCAGTGTGCCTGTGTGTGTGTGTGTGTGTGTGTGTGTGTGTGTGTGTGTGTGTGAGAGAGAGAGAGAGAGAGAGTTTCTTTACCCGCTCCAGGTCGTGCTGTGAGGCCTGCAGGAGTGTCTGGCCGGAGGAGATCCACTGGCGAGCCTGGCCCATATACAGACCCAAGCCCTGCTCCTGCAGCCACTCACACACCTGCTCCCGGCTCCAACGTGCAAATGGCGTGTCCAGCTCACTATAACACACACACACACACACAGAAGAGAAAGTAAGTGATGTGTTTTTGCAAAGGATATGCTAAATGTCTATTTGTTGTTACATCTTAGGCAGAATAAGAACTGATAAAGGAGAGAGAAGCACTGAATTCCTCCTGCCTGTACATATATTTATATTTACATACATGTACATATATCTATATCCATTTATATTTATGTTAAAGGAGTGCCGTCCTCCTCCTCCTCACCCTCTGGTATTCTGCAGGTCCCGTGACCATCCTAGTCGGGGTCCCGCTGTGGCCCGCACTCCTCCCCTCTTAAAGTCGCCCTCGGGCAGGTTATCATCCAGGTTAAAGGAGGTCGACTGACTTCTCCGCAGCCTGCAGAGATACAGCGAGATGCAAACGGGGGAAAAAGAAAGAGTTGAGAACAGTGAGAGTGGAAAAAAAAAAAAACAAGAATGATCGGTTAAGAGAAATTTGTACAGTATATAAAAGTTTACAGCTTGCATTAGGAGGAAAAAACTACTGCAGATGTTTGATCAAGCAATCTAACCTAACTATCACCAGAATGTGGAGTAGTTGGGAGTAACTCACTTTCCAAACAAAGCTTTGATTCCCTTTGACTTCTTCTTGCCGTCTGGTGAAGTGGGCAGTGTCTGTGTGCTGTCACTGTCTGCTGACCGCTGCGGCATCCCAGCCAGGTCCAGGTGGTCAGTGCCCTCTCGCTCAGTCTCCGCTGTGTGCACACAGAAATACATTACCCACAATCCCAAGCATGGCAAGCACCTAAAGCGACAGGGTATCAGCGACACACAATGATAGCGTTTTGACACTGCGGCGAGCCAGCGAACCGGAAGTCAGGCACATTTCTCCATGGCGGAGGGAAGAAAAGAGAGATATTATTTAGAGAAGAAAAAGGCTGTCAAAGGGGCAGTAAAAGGAACAGGAGAAGAGGGCAGAGGAAGCTGAACAGCCTCACAAGGCTTCCTGCTCATGACATCTGGCCACAGATACAGAACAACTGGATGTATGGTTGAGGAAGACTTGGGTAGGAAGACTAGGATCAGAAATCACACACACACACAAGCTTTGAAACATGCAGGGGGCCATATGAGCGCATACACACACACACACACACACACACACACAACGCACCCACATTACACATGTTTGAGCACACACCGTCAAACTCGCTGCAATTTGATAGCGCTGAGGCGCCTATTAAATGTAGTTATGAGCAGAGAGGCTGTTTCTAAATCAGACGCAAGCCAGGGAAAGTGGGTACGAGAGGGGCTGCTTGCGGCTCGAGCTTCTGCAGGCTTCGAGCCAAGCCAAAGGGCACTAATGTGTGATTATGGGGCACAGAGACTCCGTGTTTGGATCTCAGCACATCAGACGGAAACACGCAGGAATGTCTGCGGCCCACGCTCCAGCTTCCGGAGGGGAATCCCATGTCAGGCGCCGTTGAGGTCTCCCACTTGAGGTATTGGGAACCAAGGGGGGGAAATACTGAACCCAAAATGTCCTGAACCAAAATAACTCTGGGCTTTTGCACATCTGGCAACTGGCTCCTTTCGAGGGATGTACTGCTTTATTTACCTTACAAGCTTCCAGTGCTAACAGCATGTGCAGACACAACCGTGTTGAGCTTTGGTGACACTTGGTTGTTATTTGAACATTTCAGTTTGTTGACAGAGGGCCAGATAAGAATGCCTTTGGCAGGGTGACAGGTGTCGAGCAGATGTTGGGAGTGGGTGGGCTTGTTCACTAGGAGTAGCTAGTACGAGCTGCAGCACTGGGCTGAGGCGGGGGGAGCAGAGAGGGGGGGGAGGGGTGCATTCAGCAGTGACTGTTCAGGAAGTTGGCTGAGAGAGTTATGTGATGGGGGTGGGGTTGACATGAAAGGGAAGGGGGGAGGGGGGAATCCAGTTGTTCCTCTGCAGTTCTCCAGAGAGGCCATGCAGCAGCAGCCTCTGGACAGCAGGGGGCGCTCTATACCATACCTAGCATGGGGGCGCTCGCACTTCGCCCGCGGTCTTCGCGCGCCACGCGACGCACGCACACACGCCACACCGGGACACAATAAGGAAGGACAGAGGACAACAACAGAGAGTTACGACAGACCAAAAACAACAGTCATAAAAACACACAGACATGGAAAAAAAAAAAAGACAGATTCCAACAGGTTCCACACTGACCGATTCCAACACACAACCAGAGGCATTTCCCATTTCCCACAATGGGCTGAATCATGAACAACACTGAAATTGTCAGTGAACACACACAGTACAGTGATAATTGTGAAGGTCAACTCAGACAATCATATCTAAGGCAGGAAAACAGCCATATTTCTCTCTCTTTCTCTCACACACGCACATGCACACACACGCGCGCACACACACACACACACACACACACACACACACACACACACACACACACACACACACACACACACACACACACACACACACACACACAGATCACTGGATAAAGTGTCTGACAACTCCGAGCACTGCTTGCTCACCCAGGTTGGGGGTGCTGGCTGTCCTCTTGCCACCTTTGACCTTGAAGAAGCCTCGGCCAAAGGAGGAGCGTGCCTTCTTGGTGCCGAAGCTGCTGTCGTCCTCAGCCGTGGTGCGGGGGGTCGGGGGGGACTTGGGGGGCAGACAGGTGATTTTATTCATCTCCTCCTGGGCTTTGCTCTGCAGACGTGGAGAGAATGGCGGTCAGTGCCACTGAAATACTAGTCTAGACAGAACAGCTGTTAGTCACACAGATACAATACACAAAATTAGAACACAAAATTAGGAACTTCGTGACATGGCAGCATGTTACATGTAAGGTTGGACCTGAGCAGATTAGTATTTGGTATACTACCAACATCATTAAAAAAATACAGGACATTAACAAATACACAACCAAACAAATTCAATACAAACACTGGGCATTAGATCTGCCAGTGACAAATTATGAGATTCAAGCAGACATTGATGGAAATGCAAGCAGACACACACATGGGTGCACACACACACACACACACACACACACACACACACTCACACTATGCATACTCACTGGGAAGCACACACCTCACAAACAGACATACACACACACACACACATAACGGGCATTCAAGGTTGCAAACACAGCTGTGGACAGTGGCCGCTAACCTTGAGGAGAAGAAACAAGCTGTCATTTGCCTGCAGACAGCAGAGAAAGAAAGAAGAAAAGAGAAGAGAAAAAAAGGGACAGTTGATAAGAGGAACGGAGGGAGGGAGGGAGGGAGGGAAGGCCAACTGAGGATAACGCAGATGGACTGAGCTGACTGGAGAAGGGTCTACTCACCTCCGATGGCCTTTCCGGCACCGCCAGCGGCCTCTGAGGACGGACAAACACACAAACAACACTTGGCATTTAGCAAACCTTTCAAGTGACTCAAGTCAGAACAAGCGATGAGGACTGGGACACAAGAGTGAAGGTCTGGCAAGCCTAATTATCACACTTGTGTTACTACAGCGCAGACATTCCACACGAGTGGCAGCTCTCTCACCTTTTCACTGGTGCTGATATCCAGGTGCTCCTGACTGCCAGATTGGAGCGGCTCTGGGGTACTAATGGGGAACAGAAAGAGGGGCAGACAGGGACAGTTACTGAGTGATGCACATCCTGAATGATTTCCAAACAAAGCCAAAAACAAGCAGACTATGAGCTGTGGATATGACTGAATGGGGAAGTGGTGACTGTGCCATTGTTAGAGGCAATAAAGAATTCTGTACACTTCAGTTGACTTTAACTCAGCTTCAAAGCAGTGTTGCATTGACTTAATGCAGTGAACACGCATGGCACGACAAGTGAAAAAGACACAGCCCGGTGTATTACAAGACAGCTGGGTACACTGTGTTAGTCGGTCTGCATGCTAACATCTGGACATCTACTGGATATCGGGACAACACAGCTTAGGTGTTTTTGTTATTGTATCAAAACTCTTGCTTTTCCCCATTCTGTCGCCATTTCTAGGTCAGAGGTCAGAGGTGGGTGTATCAACGGAGCCAGTGGCCCTGACTGGTGCTCACCTCTCGGCCTGCTCTGGCTCCGGGTCCAGGCTCAGGGTGGGGTCCGGCCTGGTGAGGGGAGTGGGGGAGAGGGAAGGCTCCTGCACAAGAGGGGGACCACACCAGACACACATAAGTGAATACAGTACACATCTATTGTACAGTACACAACTGACCTGTGCCTCTGCTTAATATAATTTCTCACTCTGCTCTTGGTGGCTCTTTAGCTATCTGTGAGTTTCACCCATGATGTTTTGGTCCATGGAAGAGCAGCTATCAGCAATGCTCAGCGACGCGTCCATAAGCAGCATGTGTCGCCTTGACTTGAATTTAGCCTTTAATCTGAGAGCAGCTCTGCGAATCTGTCAGCTGCCTGTTTTGGCCTTGAGGTTTCAGCCGGAGAGCCATCTGCACATCTTGAGATGCTTGTGTGTCAGTGTGACTGCACTGTAGCCCTAAACTGTCAAAGCAGGACCCCGGGCAAAATACTGCATATCTCTTTCTCTCTCTCTTTATTTCTCTCTCTCTCTCTCTCTCTCTCTCTCTCTCTCTATTTCTCTCTCTCTTTCTCTCTCTCTGGCAGACTAACAGTATGAGGCTCTTCAAGAATGAAGCCCTCGGCAGGAAGAGGTTATTTTGGAGACTCAAGCTGCTATAGCGTGATCAGACATCCTATACTTGTCTGATGGCCACCAATGACATTCTTGATAACAAAGTGAGTGAGTGTGAGTGTGTTGGAGGTCAAACCTCGTCCTGGCCCTGTCCTGCTGCTTCCTCCATGCCGGCCAGTGCCAGCCTCTCTGCCTCCATGGCGACCGAGAGGGCCGTTGACACCGAGCCAGAGCTGTCGCTGTGATTCCCATCATTTTCTCCATCTTTCACTTGATCTGAGGTGAACAGTAATGGTGGGGGTGGAGATCAGCACAGTTTCCAGATGAGGCCGAGTACAGAGATAGTCTTAGCAAGCCATTGTAGTACATATGCATAAGTACTGACACATACTGACTTTATCGGCTTCATACTTTTGTACTGGATTTGTCAAGACAGGTTTCCCAAAATTCCCAAATTAACAAATGCACAAATCACAATGCTAATGAAATGTAACCAAATGGTTAGCAAGATACAAGATTTGGTCATCACAAAGAAGTCTTCATGTCAATTCTGGCTTACAAATAACTGTGCATTCTTTATTTGACTGTTTTGTTTAGTCATTTCGATTTCATGGTAAGAAATAACTCAACTACATGTCCATGCTTTTACAGTGTAACCACAACTGCTGTAGTGAGGATATTCACCTTTTTTCCCTTGTACTGACATCACCATCTCCTGCACCTTCTTGTACCGTGCCAGTGACTGCCGAAGCTCCTCAATTTTGCGATCCTGAAGACACACACACACACACACACACACACACACACACACACACACACACGCAGTAAGAGAGGGGTCCAGAAGAGAAGGTGTATGTTCACCAAGGAGTAAGGTTTTGGTTAGATTAGCAGCTGTACCTTCTCCTCATTGGCAGCCATTAGCGACTCCATAGCTTTCTTCATTCTCTGCACCTCCACGTCTGTGCAAGCAGAGAACTCAGAATGAGAGAGAACACTCTAGAACATCACAGACTTGCAGGAGAATCATTTGAATTGAGGAGCAAACACAGAGCAAAATGACAACTTTTCAGCTGGGTCAAGAGGTACACTAGAGGTACCCTGGGGATGCAGTCTGTGGAAAGAGTGATCGGTGCCTGTGCTTTAACGTGGGACAGCACTCAGCCTTAGACAATGGAGCTGGGAGCTGGGGATGACTTTCTGGAAAGCTCCGGTGAGAGTAGAGAGGAG
>JAVQKI010106837.1:0-10463 GCA_036025975.1 Nematalosa erebi
TTACATCTTAACTTACCTTTAAGGGGGAGTAACAGATAAGTGTTGACTTAGCTTTAACATTAGCTTGCATTAACAAATCAAAAACATCTGGCTAGTCAGTCAAATAGGATTCACTTCAACGCACGTGCCACTGACCAAAGACTCACTTCCCCCCTCCAACGACCCTGGTAATAACATAATTCAATTGAAGATCTTTGTTAAATCTTTCTGTTACAATGTTGCATCCTGTTTCAGGTTTGTGGTATATAGGCTTTTAGCAATTTTACACATTTGTCCAAACACAGATACAAAAAATAAATAAATAATAGGATTAATTACACTGAAGGAATAAAACTGTTGATTTTAATTACTGGCTCAGCTATATCATGCCCCATAGTGCAGGTGCAGGACAGGCTTTGCCCCAAACCATGATCAGAACATAAAGGTGACATCTATATGCCAACATTGTGGTAGACCTATGGTTTATTAGGATACAACTTCAGTGCCTCCATGACTGGGCTGAATGTGTAGTCATATAGATAAGCTACAATGCTGGTTTTCAATGTGGGGCCCATGGGGCATTTAGTGGGCCTCAGCAAGAAAGAAGCAAAGTTTAAAAATGTGTCGTTTCACAAATAGATAGTAAGCCTAGGTATTAATCATTAAATGTATGCTTTCGGCCAAGCAGCGAAACCTGAATTTGTATAGGTTATATTTTTTTGTTCTCAGTTGAAGGCTATGTCACAGCAGATGAAAATTGATGGCAAAGTCAGCAAAAAGAATGTGAACTTATCTCCAGACTTTGGCACTTGCTAAGAGTGCTACTGTAAATTTACGCCAAGAGCTGTGTTCATCACATGGCCTTGGCATGGTAAGATTTGGGAACCCTGGGCTACATATCTGTTATCCATGAAATAGCGAACGACCAGATCTGAAACTTCAATAGCCTTCTTATAAAGGAGAACACAGGCTAAAATTCAGTAAACTTTCCAGACAGTTTTTCAGTATACCCTTTTCTTAGCGATTTGTATCTCTCACCAATAGATGTTAAGTACACCGAGAAATATGAGCAAGCTGAATGCAGTATCTCTGCTGCATACTTCAGTGTGTGTGTGTGTGTGTGTGTGTGTGTGTGAGAGAGAGAGAGAGACAGAGAGAGAGTATGTGTGTGTTTGAGAGACAGAGAGAAAGCCTCACCAACCCACTAATAGGCCATGTACAATGACATATCTTCTTTCTCTCTCTAACCCCTGGTCTGCTCTCTGTCATCAGTTACAACTACCTAGGCAAATACTTAGCCTACATGGCAGACCAACTACAAAGGGTTTATTGTGCCATTTCCATTGTTCCACCGTATGTCTCACCATCTGTTCTGTATCCAGTGTTTCACTTCTATCAAAAATGATAATGTTGTACATTGTGAGGTATGCCCACAGCTTTCAGGTTGAAAGGCAGTGTAGCTGTAGATGACTGCATTAAAACTTCCTGGCACAGCAAACTATCATGTGCAAATAATAGGAAAACTCATTTTGATTCCCTAAGAACCCACACAGTAGCCTACTGTAAGTCATTCTGTCCCCTGCTAAAAGAGTGAGTGTTGATTAGACCTCTGCTGCCATTTTATGGGTAGAAGATATATGATATGATATAATATGACGTGATATCTGTCATGTTGCCCAGATGCCATTGTGATGCTGTGGTTTTGCAACAGAGGTGTAAAGTAAAAATCCACATCACTATCTTTGTATGATGTAAAATCAACTGCAGTAAATGGCTGAAACTAGTATGTGGTAGTCGGGCTATCACTTTCTGAAGTCTGGAAGCCCACCTCTGCTTTGTGATAGGCTACTTGTTACAGGGAAGTAATCACAGACAGGAGGCCCTATCTCTGTAACTAAGGAAGAAAAAAGATACGCTTAAAAGAACATATGCATAAGAGTTTATTCGTGCATTGCAATTTTGTGCACAGATTTTGCATTGTGCACCATTTGTTCATTCTGAATTTTGTTCACTTCACTGCAAGTTTACATTCTCTCATTTGATAAGAGTCACCATGAGGAGTCATATAATTTGTAGGTCAGATTGTGATCCTTAGGTTGCCTGTCTGATGGCATGTGGCCTTATAACTACAAAATGAAGTATGAAACACGATAGAAATAGCCTAATCATGCTATACATGCTTTTCAGGAACTTTAAAAATATATATATATATATTTCAGTTTGATCTCTGCATTTACAGCATGAAAACATGTAATCTATCAATGTGTTTATAGCAGGAGGGTGTCCACAGTCAGTCATTTCTACATGGCTATGCAAACAACATGGTTTAACAAACATTCACATAACAGCCTGGCTAAAATGATTTAGTTCACTTTATTTTTTCAGTGCACATTATTACATTAAATCATATGCAAGAATCAAGTCCAAGTTAGTCACAATAGGACAAGCCTATTTTAATGACTTGACTCCATATGTACAACGTTAGTGCATGTGTGATACCGTGTGATACCCCTAATCAAATATGGCTTTTCCCCGCCTCATGTGTCCTCGTGGTGTTGGGCGCGTGAAAAGAGTTCATTGTGCACGCAGGCAATGGATCCGGGGGTTCAGAGCGAGAGAGAGATGCTCACTGAACTGTGTCCAGGTCGCCATTGTTAGAAATTCCCTCTATTCACTACCTTTTAAATAGAGCTCTGCGAGCCCATACCGACGCAGGCTGAAGCAGAAAAGGCGACTGCTTGATGCACGCTCGTTCGTAAAACTTGTGGGATGGCCCAACAACTCGTCCAATCGGACCATAGTATCTTAGAAAATGGTAGCCCCTGCGATAAACTGTAATGGAATGAAGACACAATTAGCATTGGCTATAAATTACCTTGAGGCTAGAAAACAAACATAGAAATGACCATGACCAAAATCTACTGTTCCTTTCACAGTTTAGCAAACTGCGAGAAAACAAAAATCGGATAGCCTATATGATATTTGGCCAAGCGTTTAATCAGTCGTGGGCCTTACAATTAGGCTAATTAGTGTTTATTTTTTTAACGTTTAATATTAGTTTGTAAAACTAAAACGCAACACGATATTAAGTTATCTAAATAAATGTTCCTAAAATAAGAGTATTATTTAATTTTTGTAGTCCTAAGCATTCATGACCTAGTAACTGATGGGAATATAGGCCTAAAATGGTATCGCTTGACGTCGAAATACAGGATGGTGTGGTAAAATATGCCAGCAAAAGAGACGGTGTCCCATGCCATTGAAATGCAAATGTTAGTGAAGAACAAGGAGAGACTGTGTGTGTGTGTGTTTGCGCGCATACAGCATACACACATGCATGGCTTTGCGCGCGCGCACACACACACACACACACACACACACACACATATATACATATACACACAGACGCGCACACACACACACGGGGAGGAGGGGCACGGCGCGGCGCAAAGTGGGCAACTTTGAGAAAGAGAGTACTTGTTGAGGAAAAACAGCCACACACACACTGATCGAATCACACAGTAGCCGAAGACGTCATTGTGCAGTTACTCGGTCTTTTGCTGTACACCGCTATTTATTTTAGCTTATCCAATTGCTTTTCTGGGCAACTCCAATGTTCTCCGTTGAGAACTCTTCTCCGCATTCAGGACCGTATTAGTTTCGGCCGATTCCAAGACCTTTGGGAATCTCGAAAAGTGCAGATTGGTGTGCTCTCGGCTGATGGTCTCTTCGCGTTCGATCTCTTCGTGAACCATGTCACGCCGGAAACAAAAAAGACCGCAGCAACTCATTAACGCAGATCCAGGGGGCACACGGATCTTATTGCAAGGTAAATGCAAACTTTTTCAATTTAACATCAACACATCTCTATAATGTAAAAACACAAGACGTTGTTGATGATTCAACAGTTTTAAAGTCAGCCAGTTTCGCGCAAACGTTTGCATCATTCTAGTCTGTGCATTTGTAAATTTAAGTGCAACCTTGTTGTTTTTGTTGTTTTTATGTCTGAAAGGTTTCTTTCCTATTTAATTGATTGAGAGAGCATGCAGTGCATTGTCATTGTGTGGATGAATTGTTTGACGCTGGCCAACAAGGTAGCTCACAGACAGTTTGGGAAGTTTTTTCTACTTGTAGATCATGATTCAGATAGTGGAGAGTATGTTAAACTGTTTGCTCAAAGACTGAGTGTAAAACCGGAGAACAGGGGTGCCGAGTATGCGTGTGTGTGTGTGTGTGTGTGTGTGTGTTGATTCTTGCCGTCTCCTTGCTGACATGCATCACTCAAAGGCCATCACTCAGTCAGTCTCAGAGAACCCGTTGGGGGTCTTTCATTAGAACTTAAAGGAGTTCTCCCTATTCACCCAAGACTAAGGTGGAGGATGGGGAGAGAGAGGAGGGGGAGAGGAGGGGGTGTTTGGGTAAAGATTAATCTCTCTCTTTCTATTCTCTTCCTCTCGGTCTTATTCTCTCCCTCATGTTCCCTTGTTCTCCCCCTTTCTGTGCTCTCAATGCCTCCTCCCTCCCTCTCTCTCCCTCATGCCTCTCTATTCAGTGCGTATTGCAGCTCGGTTGGGGGTTTCAGTGGCTAGGCTTTGGAGGCTGAGAGAAAATCACCTCTAACTACCGCCATTTTATCAGCGTTTCATGTACTTCCAAAGATTGTCACGGGAAATCATTTGAATTCATGTCGAAGTTTTATAACTTTGTACTTAACATGGCCCAATTTAAATTTGGTCAACAAAAACAATAGAACCGCAGCCTGTGATAACAGGTGAAGGGTATGGGATAGTACTCTTAGAAGATTAGGACTACTATTATGGGATGTATAGGCATCTGATTCAAAGCTGATAGGAAAGGTAGGAGGCAAGGTTGGTTATTCAGTCAGCTTTTAAACTCCCCAACCCCTTTCCCCTCCTCCTCCCTCTATTCCTCTATCTTTCTTCTCTTCTCTTTTCTCTCTCTTTCTTTTTCTCTTACTCTTTCTATTCTCTGTACTCAAGATTTTAAAAGAATTTGACCCCTGAGTTGGAAAGGTCAGGTCAGCAGACCAATCACAGCTCCTGGACAGTGCCCAGAACCCTTAGCATTCCATGACCCCTGACCCCTAGGAGGTCGAGGGGGAAGGGCAAGTAGGGATAAATGAATGGGGGAACTGATGGAAGGCGAGTTTGTTGTTGGTTGAAGAGGATACTGCAGTGGCCAGTGGACTTTTTGAAATGTATTGTCATGGCAACAAGGTAGTCTGATTGTTTTGGGTTGGAAAGAGAAGGAAACAATGACACTTTCATGGTGTGGAAAGGGTTAATTTGAGGAGCAGCCACTGTTTATACAACAGTTTCCCACCAAAAGACTACTTGTAGATGTAATTATGTCATGAAGGACTTGAGTCTAAAAGAATATACAAGTTTAAGATGGCCGAGATGAATGTGGTTGTGCAACACTGCACAGTTGACCACCAAAAGGCTATTCACACTTTGCTGGTAATGTTAACAAAACTCTTTTCTCTTGCTCTTTCTCTCTCTCTTTTTCTGTCTGTGTCTTGTTTGTTTATTTGTAGATGAGCAGTTGGCAGTGAAGTCCCCATCTACCTCTCTTGGCTCTGATGTCACAGCATCCTCCCCCTCCTCATCCGCTTCCCCTCCTTCCGTGCTGGACTGCCACCCCCCCTTGGCCCCAAGACCATCCCCGGGGGGCATCCATGCCCCCTCCCTGCCCAACGAGAGCTCCTCGCCTCCCCACTGGCCTAGTCACATGGCCCACCCGTACAGCACGGCCCTTCCCAACACTCACTCCTCCCTGTCCCCGGATTTCCCGCATCCATCGCTCTCCTCTCAGACCCACTCTTCGCCGCCCCCACCAACGGCGGCTCAGACGAAAGCCAATCACGCAGCCCGACACCAGAACCACACCCACCCCACCCACCACCCCAGCTCCCTCGCCACCATGACGTCACCGCAGCTCGCCATCTCCGCCACCACCACTACCTCCTCTTCCTCCTCCTCGTCCTCCACCTCCTCTCTCGGGGTGGCCCTTCACCATGGAAGTTCCAGCCCTGTCCAGCAGGTACCCTCGAGCCCCCCCACTGCCCCCCCACCAGGGCAAATCCAGATGCCCCCGACCCTGGCTGTGCTCTTGGAAGAGCTGAGAGTGCTCCAGCAGAGGCAAATCCACCAGATGCAGATCACCGAGGAGATCTGTCGACAGGTGCTCCGTCTCGGCGGGGGACTCTCCGCATCCCCCCAGGAGAACGGCCATGCTCCCGGAGGTGAAGGTCGCAAGGGGTCACCGCCAAACGGCGACGGTCAGTCCCCCTCCCCGCCGCACACAACCGCCAGCTCCCTGCTGTCGAGCATCCCATCGCTGCTGTCTCAGGCCACGGCGTCCAAGTCGAGCGTCTCCACGAGCAACGGAAGCAGAGCGTCAGCGCTCGGCGCCGCTTCCTCCTCGACTGCCCTCTGCACGACCTCGGCCTCGCTGCTCTCCTCGACCGCCTCGCCTCTGTTCCTCTCCCACGGTCTGCCTCCCCGCTACCCGCTGGAGAAGCTGCCCAACACGTCCATGCTCAGCCACACGAACAGCCTCGGCTTTTCGGCCGCTGCGCTGGCTGGCGCCGGCCTAGTCCACGAGCCTACGGTACCACACAGCTCTGTGGTCGGCTCGTCTACTGGGTCGGGGGGCGCGGGGTCGTCTGGTCCCGGGTCGTCGTCATCGACAACTTCCTCTTCGTCGACGGCGGCATCGTCGGGACGACAGCAACACGTGTGCCGTTTTTGCGGGAAGGTTCTGAGCAGCGACTCGTCTCTCCAGATCCACCTGCGCTCGCACACGGGCGAAAGGCCCTACCAGTGCCCTGTGTGCCTCAGTCGCTTCACCACGCGCGGCAACCTCAAGGCCCACTTCCTGCGTCACCGCGAGCAGAACCCCGAGCTCTCGCTCTCGCTCCTCCCGCCGGCGCTTTCCGAGCACAGCGGCCAGACCGCCGGCACCGGAGCCAGCAACGGATCCGGCCCGAGGAGCAGGAAGAGGCGTGCCGAGCCCGAGGAGCCGTTCGGGGTCAAGGGAGCCGCCCTGGGCGTTCCCGAGAGCATGGCGCTGGGCTTCCTGTCTGGTTCGGCCGGGCGACCCTCGCCGTCCTCTCTCCCTCTCCCCCCGAGCGTCGACCTGGCGCTGCTCTCCACGGCTCACTCGCTCTTGCAGCTGAACCGCACGTCCGCGGCCGCGGCTGCTGCCTCGACCGCCGCCGGCGTCCTCTCCTCCTCCTCCTCTCCCTCCTACTCCTCTTCCTCCTCCGCCAAAGGTGCCAAGCAGCAGCGGTTCGACGAGAACACCCCTCCGCACTCCGCGTTGCTCTCCGGGTCGCCCTACCAGCAGCTGGCCCACCTTCCCAAGATCCTCTTCCCCACTGCCGCGGCGGCCCACCACCACCCGGGCTTGGCTCTCCTGCACCCGCCTCCCCTGCCGTCCCCGCATGGCCAGCTCGCCTTCCCCTTCTCCCCGTACCCCAAACCCCAGGCGTCCTCCTCGCCTTCCTCCTCCACCTCCCCCTCCTCCTCCTCCGCCACCTCGGACACCACCAAACTCCAACGACTGGCGCAGAAACTCGAGAAGCAGCCACAGGGTGGCGCCGGAGGGGCGGGAGCGACGCACGGCTCTGGCGGGGCCTTGACTTTAGCTGGAGGAAGCATCAGCCAGTCCAGCGACGTCACGTCCACGAGCTCGTCAGCCTCGGCTTACCGCAGAGAGATGATGGCCGCCCTCGGGCTCAACCCGAACCTCGGTGGCGATGTGGCCAGCAGCCTGGCCCTGGCATCCTCCACCACCCCGTCCCTGCCGACGACGCTGTCCCCCAACCAGTGCGGGGTGTGTCTGCGTGTGCTCAGCTGCCCACGGGCGCTTCGTCTGCATCAGGCCACGCACCTGGGCGAGCGTCCCTTCCCGTGCAAGCAGTGCGGACGCTCCTTCTCCACGAAGGGTAGCCTGCGGGCGCACATGGCCACCCACCACTCGAGGCAGGCCAACGCCCGGCCGCAGAACTCCTGCCCGTTGTGCCAGCGCAAGTTCACCAACGCCGTCGTGCTCCAGCACCACATCCGCATGCATCTCGGAGGGCAGATCCCGCCCGACGGGAACGCCGAGGGCGAGGAGGAAGGACAGGATGCAGCGCCTGCGTCTGCGCAGGTGGATGACCCCGAGAGCATGCTTGGAGACGGCGCTGCAACCAATCTGAGCGTTGTTGCCATGGGCAAGGGCCCCGCCCAGACCCAGCCTCTGGACCTGGGTAGCGCCAAGGCGGCTCTGGCGCTGTTGCCGCCGACAGACGACGGATCCATTTCCAGAGAGACGTCGCCGGCAGACCTGAGCATGAAATCGGACTCCGACCAGGGTAACGCCTCTCCCGACGCCAGCCCGACTCTCTCTGATGACAAGGAGAAACAGGACCCCTTATCCCTCGTCACGAGGCCCCCTGTGCTCAACGGTCCACCCATCGCCTCCTCACCCGTAACACAGGAGCGCAGTAGCGAAGGACAGGCTGACATCGGTGGCAGCTACCGCCCAGCTTCTCAAGGCGTTTTGTCGAAATTGCACGCCACCCAGCAAGAAAAGCCGGAGGAAGACATGGCTCCTTTGTCGCTCTGTGTCCGTCAGGACCGCTCGGACTTGGAGAACGTGACCCGTGCTAAAAGCCCCACTTCAGCGGCAAACACCGCCGTCAACTCTGCTTCGGTGACCTCAGACGACCCCCCGAGCACTCTCACCCCTCCCTCCAGCCCCAGTTCCGACCCGGGACAAAGCAACCCTACGAAACTCACTGCTGCTGATGATTCAGAACTGGACAAGAACACCTCCACAAAGACAACCGCATCAGCACTGTCTGTTTCTGCTGTTACGGTGATGATTCAGAACGGATCTCACAGCCCTGCTGAGGCAGACGATGCACTGATGAAGGACAAGCAGGAGGAGGTGGAAGAGAAGGCAGTGGTGAAAGAAGTTCCAGAAGGTTCCTCGGTTACGGCAGAGCCCAGAGTAGAGGAAGCGGAGGCAGCAGCACCAGCGGGTGCTGTGGAGATCGGGAGCGATAGGAAGGGATCGGAGGGGACAGACCCTGCCAAGCCAGTCACCCCAGTGAAAACCCCCAAAGCCTTGCGGCCGGAGAAACCCTATAGCTGCAGTCAGTGTGGCAAAGAGTACGCCAGCCGCAGTGGCCTTAAGGTGAGCCCTCTCAACTCTGCTCTTACTCTTTTACCGGCTTATGACAGTATCTGTCAGTCTGGATTTAGAACATTTTTGGCTTTAGGCACAGAAATCGTCTTTGGTCGATGCAGGAGCTGACTTTTTGAGAGTTGTCAGAAGTGTGACTACTTTTTCTAAGCCTTAGTAAAAGTCTCACGATCTATTAACTGTCTTTGTGTAACCAACCCATGGATTGTGTTTGGTGCATGTCAGGGCACAACATTTTGTCAATGACCTGCATTTTGTGTAGCTGAAATAGTCTTTAGTGGTCTGACTAGTGTCTCTCCAGTCAGCTTGGACAATTGTAATAATCTCATAGTCAATAACATCATATTTTAATTTAGCTGACGCCTTTATCTAAAAGCATGAGTAAGTGAGCAAACATAGTGCCACAAGCCACGCTATAGTAGTACCACACAACATACAAGTAAACTAGAAGATGATCGTATTCAAGAACTTTGTAGGCTCTTTTTTTTTCATTCTTTTTTCATTCTCATAGGCTGCATCTCATTGTCCCTCCTAAGTCTTAACCCTCAAAGATTTAACTTTCATGAATGTGTTATGAGGGCTCAGTGTTTTGTGTTGCATTCCATGCACTACATGATTTACCTGAAAATGTGTTTGTGTTTACAGGGACACATGAAGGTCCATTCAGGGACAGTCAACAATGGGCCTGCAGTGGCTTCCAACACTCCACATAACAATGAGGACCAAGGGCCCCTGAAGCCTGGCAAAGACACTTTGGAAGACCCAAGTGCAATCTCAACCAATGGCTGTCCAGCTAAGGAGGATGTAGAGCAAGCATCAGCTAATCAAGATAAGAGTTTATCTGACGAGCCAATGGATACCTCCGATGTTGCTGGGAAAGCAGAGTGACGTGAGGATCTATCTGGACTATAAAGTGGAATATGACTTTGTATATTCTTGATTTTTTTTTAAACTGCTCTTTTGGTGGGAATGTATTTTACCATGTGTAGATTAGATCTCAATCTTCCATAGAGTGCTTACGTTAGGATTGTATGGTGTGTAGCGAACCTGTCAACATGTTTGCATTAGTGCCTTTCCTCTGAGGACAATGAGATCACACTGAGACACACTGAGACAGCCTGCCGAGGCAAAAAAGAAACAAGAGTCTTAAGAGTCGCACAAACAAATTAGACTCTGTGTTTTAACATCCTACGAATGACCATTTTAGACCCCCCCCCCACACACACACACACCCCCTCCGAAGACTCACCCCAAACTCTGCCCCC